>MU227000.1:1888290-1928288 GCA_018584345.1 Thuja plicata
TCCGAATCACCTCTCCAAGAGCAAATATGACCATCCAATCTCCAAATAATCATCAAGATGACTCTCTCCATGTCACCACCAGTCTACGAGAGCCTGTGATAGACTGATCCGGCACGCTAAACGATGTTAGCCAGAATGGGGACATGACATTAAATTTCCCAACGAGGATTTGGAATCTGGATTGTACTTGGGAATAGCAACTTGTAACATTCCCTACTAGGAGAATGCAAATTCTCAATGATTAGCATACAACACTATGCATTTAAATCAGATTATATTAAGAACAATCACTAATTCATAAAACATACTTAAGCCCTAATTCCTTACTTCACTCCTAATCACTAACCTTAAAAGGATGGTTGATTTACTGTGCCAAGAGCACATGAAATAGTCTACAAATGGGCTCCCTCAAGGCTCTTACCCACCTTGGGACCTACCCATCATGTGACCGAATTTACTCTGCCTTTCCCTCCATAAACTCCCTATCCTCTTAACTGTATTAGCGAGGGAGTACAGAATTAGCTAGGTATATATTATTAGCTTATGTATTACATATATAAGATATGGTATAACATATATATATATATAAAATTCTGATTTCCTTATAATTAATTCACACACACACACACACTAGATCATCTAAGAATTCTTTACCCTTAATAGAATAGAATATTTGGTTACTCAGTATTAATTCATTGATTCTTGCCAGCAATATATATGATTTGTTTCTTTCCTCTTCTCTTCCATCTGAAGAGTATTAAATATATTTTGTGTGTTCTTATTTGGCGGTGATAAAGAGGATATTATGCTTAATTTGTTTATTCAATATAAACAATCATGGATGATTTAATACTTAGGGATTTCCGTTTACTAGTCTACCAAACCTGTTAGATGTCAACGTCAATCCATGGATTACTTACTACATCATTTGAGTGCTTGTTCTCTTATACTCGATTTGATGATGATAGTAGTTTTATCGCTGATTTTCTTCTTTGGAGATGATTGCTGTCTTTTCTTATTCATCAACAGAGTTATCCATTATGAACAATGCTTCTAATACTCAAAATGCTGATTTATCCCCACCACCATAAACTCCATGTTCTAACAAGGAATTCAACACATTAGGTAAAGACTCCTAGTCGATGCTAATGTTCGGCACAACTGTAATGATATGAATCGGATCTTTTATTATCATCTGCTATACTTGCTTCTCCTATTTAAGAAATATGATCGCCATGATTTCTAATGTTTTGTCTGATTGATGCTTGTATATTTGACATCTTTAATTGATATATATTAGTGTCATCAGACTCCTTCATGATCCTTTATTCCTTATTACAATTTTGTCTCTTTTAGAGACTTCACTAAAATCGTAATTATATCCTATTATTATTTATTTATCTATTTTTATATTTTAATATTATTTTTTAATTATTAAATTCTCTTTCAGAAAGGTGACATCACACATTGTGCTTTAGAGGTAATTCTAGAAGCTGGACCAGAAATTGAATTGCAATAATTTTATAAATAGGAGAATTTTGCATCTATATAAGAATGCCTCCTATTCATTAAAGGGATAGATACAAGTATTCATCTAATAGGTTAGGAGGTGATCAACAATATTCACGTAAGTGGTAGCACATTGAGGGTTTTGGCTCCCCCTCTCGGGCACGGGCCACATAGATCATGTGAACAAAGCAGCTTCAGTTTTTGTAAGTTTTTCAGTATGTGTTCTATTTTAATGTTATAGTGGTTGCACGTAATCTGTAATTTTCTTATTTATATGTACACATCCTCATTGTTGAACTCTATATTGTGTCTTCTATCCACCTCAAGTGAAACCTTCTTTAAGACTGATCTCTGGTGTTTGGGAAAATATGCTGGTGCATGGTAGGTTCTTAAGTGCTGGCCTAGGGCTTATGTGCACAACAAAAACGGGTCAACATGTTATTATCTTCTTTTAATACACCTGTCTCCTGCAAAGTTCTCTAAAATTTACTGACATTCTAGGAACACATCCATCATTCCAAGAATTCCATGTGACAGAAATTTCATAATGTATTTATACAAACAGGAAGAATGGAGATGGATAAAGCTCAATTCAAGGTCATACAGTATGCAAGCTAACATTAAAGCATTGAAGAAAACATTACTATATAATTCCACTTCTAAAGGTAATCTTTATAAGTTTACATGGTCGCTAGACTCTTCCTGTTCTAAACTCATTTCTTTGTCCATAATTCATAATATGTTGTCAATTAATCAATAATAGCAGTGAGTGCACTGTCCATAGAAGTGTGGTGCAAATGTATCAAAGAAGAAATAAAGAGAAAGCGGCTTGCAATTCAGCTTTTTATTTCTTCTATGTTTTTGTTTTCAACAAGAGAAACATTTTAGCTATGTTACCATGATGTGGTTTTTATTGATAAGCTTTCCCTCTCTAAATAGCATGTCGATGAGTGCACTCCTAAGAACTTATATTAAAAAAATAAAAAATAAAAAAAAATGTTTAGAATTGACCACTTGAATAGATAGCCTAAATATATAGACTATAGTCAATCATCCGTCATTATTAAACTAGTATGTTTCTTTCTACTTCATTAGTTATTTTGTTCTCATGTTGACAACACTCCTTGTAGAGAAAGATTGCAATGCAAACATATGTCATAAACATTTTCTATCATGAGTTGGATTAGGAACCAATTTATTTTGATCTATCATATGTTGGATTAGGAAACAATTTCATTTGATTAATGAAAATGGCTCACAAAATTGTTGCATATAAAACAAACTTCACGATTGTAATCCATCTTTAAAAAATTGTGCATTGTCATCATGCAATATTTAATTGTTTTCAACAAGGTTTAGGGTAATATATATAACTTACAATATTGAAGGACCAATCAAGTGATTCTAGTTCCTTTCTCTCAAATATCAATCTGTAAAAGCTGCAGTCAGGGCATTCACATAGATGGATGTTTAAGTGGATAGAATCTACACCTAGAACATGTTAATATTTGTGTGTGCATCAATCCCTCCATCTACACATGCATACACATAAGGAAAAGATTATTCAGAAGAAAACTTCAACTCAAGAATAAATAACCTGCAAATAGCCAGGTACAAAGAACATCGTAACCTTATTGCCAAATGAAGCAATGATCTTTCAGAAAGAATCTCAAAATAGTGAATGGAAATCACACTTTCGCGAGGATATTGTTTCATTGCACAAGACCAAGAGGCTAGTAATTTTCTGAGGATATCAATACAGGCGAAAAGAATCGCATGCTCCACCTGCCACGGAAAGATTCTATATCCGAACATCATATGCTTTCAGAAACTCATAGAAGAAAACACACAACTTAAATTAAGGATTACTATCACAGTATGCTCTGTAAGATTCAAAATTTTCAAAGAGCCCTTGCAAATCCATATTTTGACGATGACTGGAAAAAGTTGTGCCAAGATTATAGCCTTCCAAATGCATGTCCTAAACAGTAAGAACATTTATGACAGCACAATGAATTCATGTTAACTACAATTTATATATGTAGAATTATTCTCATATCCAGTTATTCCTTACATGGCAACCATGAGGAATCTTTAGAGACAGTGTCTTGATAGGGAAGCATAAATGCCAAATATATGTTATAGTCAAAGCATATAATGGGTCTTGTATAAGAAAACTTTTGATTGTTAGATGGTAAACTATCTTTATTTCATACGCTATTGGACTTGAGAAATCAAGCCTAGATAGTCCATAATCAGATTGGGAGAAACTTAGGACTTGAATTATACCGTATACTATTGGTTTAGAGGGATCAATTCACAGTATAATATGCTAATGGGGCTATATGACAAAATCAGTCATGTACTTTGTAGTTTGTACAACTTCATGCTTGTGCCTAATGATAGTATGCAACCGATGGAACATTTAAGCTGAGGACAAGAAAATTAAGTGTGTTTATGGAATTGATTTCAAGTAGTATTAAGAAAGAGGAAGTAAAACGAAATACACATCATCCGTTATCTATTTTTGTTTCCTAAAATAGAATGTTACTTTGTGGGCATTTGTTTTGGACACACAAGAAAAAAAAAAGTACAACTAAGAGGACATGGGTATAACAGCCACCACTTCAAGCTATACCAGCTCAGCCATTGCATTAAGTGACGCAAAATTGTGAACAAACACTAAGTTTTTAAACATTAAACCTCGCCACTTCAAGCTATACCAGCTCAACCATTGTATTAAGTGACACAAAATTCTGAACAAACACTACGTAAAGCTTTATAACATTAAACCTAAGACTATCGCCTTTAACACATGTATTTTATCAGTACACCCCACCAGAGATCTTTTGCAATACATGGTCACACTTAATCAACCAATAAATCTGGTAACTGTAAATACTTCAGGAACTGAAAAAAAAAGATTGTCCACAGGCATACTAAGGATACAGTTGGATTGTACTTATCAGTGCTCCAAAAATGCCAAGCATGGCAACAACCTCAACACGGTCTCTCTTCTTTACACAAAACTCCTGCAAATACAAAGAAGTTAAGATGGGCCACATTTCTATGAACTAGAATAAGATTAGCAAATTTATGGTAAAGATTCTTCAATCAATAGCTACAAATGATGCATCTTATCTCTATAATAGTGTTCATTCTTAATCAATAACTGATAGAATGATAGTTTTGCAATCCAATTACAACTCCAAGTCCAATTCAAAAAACCAGCATGGGAGTTTCCTAAATGGGATTTACTGTCTATTCAAGAAGAAGCTACATAACTGCTTCACGTCAAGGTCATTTCCCAAACAATCTGGCTTAAGATTATGAAATTAATTTGCACTAAGATTTGATAGATCACGTCAATTGCAACATGGTATCATAGTTATTTAGTCTCACAACATAAATAAATTCACAATTAATTATTAGCCAGATGCTTAGATCAAGTCAGCAAGTCAACCTTCATAACAGAGTGTTCCCGGTGGTACTAAGGAAGCAAAACAAAGCATTTGGGAAAACTCTTGCCAATTTGAGGAATGGATACACAGCTGTGTCGCAAGGTGGCTCGGTGCTATTGATGGCTTCTAATAATATAGAGACATGAGCCAAAGTCATTTTCCCTTGTACTAGATGGATTGAAGCATCTATATATCCCCACTTGTGATTGTAAGAGTAGATGGATCAGAATAATACGAGAGAATAGCATATGAGATAGAGATAACTGCTGTCGGTAAAACATATTGTTAGTAAATGTGTCAATAATAATTAGTGTAACCAAGGGGTAGGTGGTTTGGGATGATTGCGACGGTTGGCCTCGCACCCCCTCGGCTCTATAAATGTTATGTACTTGGGTCCAGGAAAGATCGTGATTATGGTTGATA
Organism: Thuja plicata; assembly: GCA_018584345.1. Lineage (NCBI taxonomy): Eukaryota > Viridiplantae > Streptophyta > Pinopsida > Cupressales > Cupressaceae > Thuja > Thuja plicata. Next base: position 1,893,684 of record MU227000.1, read on the forward strand.
GTGTTGTCATATTACTGTTGAACATTGTTGTCATATATTGTAAACATTTGATGAAGTAATACAAAAGCAATTGTGAGTTCTCTGATATACTATGTTCTGTTATATTTCATATTGCTCTCGTATGCATTAAACTCGTTTACCCTAGGGGGCAAACATTTGGCGCCGTTGCCGATACAAAACTGGTAGTGATGGAGTGTTAATGGTGAAGGGAGTATAATGGGCCAACCATTGGACGAAGGTGCAAGCAGCAATCGCGACAAGGAAGAAGGGTTTGAGTTGTTTGAAGGTGAAAAGGCCTTGACAGCAGATTTCGTAGCTCTACTGCAAGCATCTATCGAAACTCACGTCCGAAGGGAGGCCACACGAGAGGAAGTTCCGGAGTGCGCAGTGTGGACTGCACTCAATGTAAGCCCCACAATAGCTCGGTTGATGTGCCGGTTGCCCAGACTATTGGCACAAACATTCCTTGCCTTGCAAAACCGCTGAGAAGAGACTAACAGAGAAAACTGCCGCCAACATATTTTGCAGCGGTACGAAGAAAATAACCGGAGGGAAGAAGAGGAATGTGACAAAAGCAGAAGGTGTCAAAGTATCCTCAACCCCTACGAGAAGAAAGATTAATGCCAAACATTCTGAATAAAGACAGAAAACCGTACTCAAAGAGGACAAGTAGAAGACTACGAGGCCTACCAAGGACCCTGAGATTGGAAGAGCAAGCAGAGCGAAGGCGAAGGCTACGAAGACTTGCTGAGGGACGATCAGAAAGGGAGGAAGGGATCCAAGGCAATACAGGAAGTGCCGAAGGTGGGACCAGAGGCCACAAAGGACACAAGGCGTACTATTGAAGGGGGTAACTGAGTTGAAGGTGAAGCGACCGAAGGGGATGTTGTACATGAATTCATTGAGGAGACTCGACATAGGTTGGGATACCTTACAATTACACCGCCAAGGGTGGAACTGGAGAACCAAGGGGAAATGGAGATCGCGAATAGAGAAGTAGGCAATACCTGTGCGGCTAAAGGTGCCAGGACACAGGAGCACAGTTATCACAACAGCTTGTTCAATTCAACCATACCTAGTTCAAGAGTTCCCAGTGGTTCAGGAGTCCCTAGCGGACCGAAGCCACAAAAGAATACGTCAATGGCAAATAAACAAAAATTGCCTAAATTCATAGGAGATGGCAAGGAGGACACGGTAGGACACTGCAAAACATGCGAGACAATTTGGTCTGCCAACGTGGTGACAAACCACGACAAATGGGTAGTGCAATTCCCCACGACCTTGCGCAGAGTAGCCATCGACTGGTTCTCCGATATCGACAGAACGAAGGTCAACACATGGGATGAATTGAAGAAAGCATTCTAGAGTGAATAACCACAGCTTCAGGATGACAACGCGATCATTGCAAAGATCTACAATACGAACCAGGGAAAGAATGAGAACATAAGGACGTACAACTGACGGTTAAAGGAATTGCTGGGAAAGATGGACAACAAACCAGCCGATGGCCTGAAGAAACGATGGTTCGTGGAGGTGTTGAAATCCTCTCTAAGGAAGAAAATGAAAATTGTCCCGCCAACATCGTACGAAGATGCCTATAACCGAGCGATAGATCTAGAGAGTGAAAGCAAAACATCTAGAAAGAAGAAGAATAGGTAGTCGGATGACGACGATTCCTCCAATGGGAGCAGCAGTGACGAGGAATCCAACAAAAAGGTGCAAGCACTTCAGAAAGATATGCACCATATGATGGAGTTCAAAGCAATGAAGGGGAGCACGAGCAAGAGCAAAGGCGAGTTATGAAGTATGGACTGTAAGGAAGAAGGGCATACGAAGGGTGCATGCCCGAAGAAAGCCTTCTGTGACATTTGCCAAGTGATGGGACATTCCACCAAGGAATGCCCATACAATATGAAAACAAGGGGTCCACAAGTACTCTTCACTCAAGAATAGTCCTCGACATTTGCAGCATCAGGCACCTCTCAAACACAAACCAATACCAACGCATCATTAGGTGGATACCGTAACAACCGACGCAAGGGAAGAAGTAACAATAATAATAACAATAACAGTGGTTAGGGTCGGATCCAATATGATGCGAAGGGTCGTCCCATGATTCAGTGTCGAGCCTACAACCAGTGGGGGCACTTTGCTCGTGATTGTCAGAAGGAAGAATCTCCTTAGCATCTATGTCGATGGTGTGGATCGGGTGACCACGAGGATGCAAACTATCCAAAGCCCGAAATCAACCGATTGGACAATGAGAAATCGGGCGAAGACGAACGGGTGTGCTAGCAATCACTTGGCAACAAGCCAAGAAGGCGATGTACCCGGACCCGCGAACGGAGAAAGAGAGGGTACGGGAAGCAAAGGCAAACATTGAACGGGAGATGAGGGCCGAAAGAAGAGAGACCCACGACATGGCGAGTACTTCATCTCGTACACATACAAAAGCTGAACAAAACATCCTTAGGCAAGTGTTGCAGACAGAGGTGCCAGTTAAAATTCAAGACCTTCTGGAAACAATGACACAGTTGAGGGCAGCCATATTAAGCACCGTACCAATACCTGCCCGTCGACAGAGCGCACAAAGGTTTCGGTCAGCCCTTTGGCGGATCCAATGCTATATGTCGTGAATAGTGGTCGACACCCCGCGTGGTGGAGATGGGCATTCTTGGGACCATCCTCACCGACACTATTGTTGACGGAGGATCAGGGGTCAATGTGTTACCAGAGGAAACGTGGAAGAAACTCGGGAAATCGACACTGTGGCCGTCGACCTTCAATCTCATGGGTGTCGACCAGCATGGCATCAAGACGATCGGTACTCTGATGGCGCAGCAGGTAACAATTGGTACCCAACCCTTTGTTCTGGACTTCGTGGTAATCCCCCTAAAGAAGAAAGGCTATGATGCTATCCTAGGAAGAGGGTGGCTCGTTACGGCGAAGGTGAACCACAATTGGAAACGTAACACCCTGGCAATGAAGATTAGAGGAAGAAAAATTGTAATCAACCTGAGAACCCAGATAGCCAGTGAGGAATTGGCATCCTCGTCCAAGTAAGAGTCGAAAGAAGACTCGACTAGAGTAGATGAAGGAAAGAGCAGGATGGAGCCAAACGATGAAGGCGTTCTGGAACTTGAAGGATGCTCCGAAGATGACATGGATTCCATGAACAGACTCTTCCACTGGCAGATGGAAGATTACAAACTATTTCAGTGTAACATGCTACAGGTTGACGAGGAGTCAGAGAAGGACTTGTTTCCGCCGGAGTACGGGAAATACAAGGAAGGAGAGGCCCTAGTCAATGAGACTCCGGCACACAAGTTTGAAAAGGAGAAACCCATAAAGTATGAAGAGCCTTCGTTGAAGGTCACCAACCTCGGAGATGAGGTGAGTGCCAAAAATATACTGGTAGGGGACGACTGGAATTCTGTACTGAAGGCGGCAGTGTTTAAAATTTTCAAGGAGTACACAAATGTTTTCGCCTGGACGTACAAGGACCTGAAGGGACTGCCCCCAGAGTTGTGCGTACACCGCATCCATTGGTACATGGAGTCCAACCGGTACAGAAGAGACCGTACCAGATGAATACAAATTATGCTGCGAAGGTCAATGAAGAAATAGAGCGAATGTTGCAGGCGGGCATTATTTTCCGGGTCCAAACCAATGAATGGGTATCCCCAATCGTCATCTCACTGAAGGAGGCAAACCAGATCCGTATTTGTGTGGATTTCCAGTGCCTGAACGTCGTCACGATCAAAGACCCCTTTCCCATACCATTCACGAATAGCATCTTGGAGGAAGTCGCGGGGCATGAAATGTATTCATTCATGAATGGGTTCTCGGGGTATAACCAAATCTCCATTGCAGAAGAAGATAAACTGAAGAAAATATTTGTGGAGGACAGTGTTTATGTGTACAACCGGATGCCTTTCGGTCTTTGTAATGCGCAGCAACCTTCCAAAGGATAATTTTGCACATCTCTGATAAGATGTCGGTGGGGAACTTCAAGGCATTTGATGATTGGTCCATTTACAGTGGACAAGACACACACCTAGTCGCCCTACGAGAGTACATGGAACAGTGTCGGAAGGCGAGATTGGCACTGAATCCGAAGAAGTGTAGATTCATGGTGCCGCAGGGAAAGCTATTGGGCCACATTGTCTGCAAGGCTAGATTAAAGACTGACCCTAACAAGGTGAAGGTGATCGTGGAGATGGAGCCCCCCACAGACGTCATTGGAGTAAAGTCCTTCCTTGGCCACATCGAGTATTACAGGAGGTCATCAAGAACTTCGCCCAAGTCTCGTACCCCTTGGACAAACTGACGCAGAAGGGCGAGTCGTACACTTGGAAGACAGCACAGGGTGAAGCCTTTGAGGAGTTGAAGACAAGACTGGTGGGTGTGCAATCCTGGCATACCCTAGTTGGAATAAGGAATACCACGTCCATGTGGACGATTTAAACTTTGCAATAGGGACTACGTTGGCTTAGGTGGGCGAGCACGAGCTAGACCATCCAATCTACTTTGCCAATAGATTGTTGTCGAAGGCAGAAAAGAACTACCGTACGACCGAGAGAGAGGCTCTCAATATGGTTTGTCATATAGAAATTCAGACATTACCTTCTGGCGACTCCGTTCACGTTCTATGTGGACCACCAGGCACTCATGTACCTAGTGAATAAACCCATCATTCAAGGAAGAGTCAGCATGTGGCTACTTCTGTTGCAGGAGTTCACCTTCACGATCATCGTACGTCCAGGGAAGAGTAGCGTGATCGTTGACCAGCTGTCGCAGATAAAATCTGGAGAACCACCAGAAGGCGTCAATGATGATTTCCCAGATGCCCACGTATTTCACATCGCGGAGTTGCCGACGTGGTACACAAGCATCAGAGAGTACCTCTCGACGTTACAATTCTCGAGAGACATGCCGCTAGGTAAGAGGAGGAAGCTCGTCCTGAGAAGCAGGGCATTTATAATTTTTTATTGATAAATGGATTATTGTATAAGATGGGACCGGATCAGGTGTTAAGGGGATGTGTCATGGAGGAGGAGGTTCCCAGTGTTTTAAGAGAAGCACATGAAGGCCCGGCAGGAGGACATATGGGACCGGACACAACAGCACGCAAAGTGTTGCTCGCAGGCTTATGGTGGCCTATGTTGTACAATGACGCCAGGGAGGGGGTCGTCAGGTGTGATACATGTCAGAGGGTTGGGAAGCAGCTGAAGAGGGATTTCATGCTGCTCAACCCCTCGCATGCTCAAAAGTTGTTCGAACGGTGGGGGTTGGATTTCACTGTACCACTGTAGGTGAGCCGAGCACAAAGATGTAGGTATATTGTGGTAGCAACAGAATATCTCACAAAGTGGGTAGAAGCGCAGGCCCTACCTGACAACTCGGCACTTAGTACGGAAAAGTTCATTTATCAACAAATGATTACACGGTACGACATCCCAATACAGTTGACAAGTGACCGAGGGGGCCATTTTGTGAACTACGTCATCAGGTTGTTGACCACAAAGTTCAAATATTTTCATTCTTTCTCGAGTCCCTAGTACCCGAGAGCAAATGGGCAGGCGGAAGCCATGTACAAGATTCTGGTGTCGGTAATCTATAATTCGTGCGAGGTAGAACAAGAGGATTGGGAGAAGCTACCTTTGGTGATGTGGGCCTACCGCACGACCTACAAGGTGACCACAGGGCAGACACCATTTCAATTGATGTATGGCCAAGAAGTCATCGTACCTGTTGAATTCATGGTACCGAGCCTCAGGATAGCCATTGAGAATAGATTGGGCAACACAGAAAGCCTAAGGGAGAGACTATACACACTGCATAAGCTTGATGAGCGTTGGATGATGGCGCAGTGGGCGACCAAGGTAGCCCAGCAATGGAGAAAAGTATGGCATGACAAGAATCTAAGGCGAATGCATATCACTCCTGGACAACTGGTGTTAAAGTATAATGGAAGGAACGAGATAAACCCGGGAAAGTTCAAAGTCAAATGGTTGGGTCTCTCCAAAGTTCAGAAAGTTGCGGAGAAAGGAGTGATCAAGTTATGGACGTTGGATGAGCGAGAGGTTCCGAATGCAGTGAACGGGTTGAAGTTAAAATTGTATCATGAACGACGACGAAGGGACGAATTGATTCACCCCGGCGGGCCCAACTAGAGGTTAAATGTATTATTATAAAAAAAATGGAATTGAACTCACTCACCGTGCGGGTCGCTGTTACCACCATACGGTGGGTTTCGTACGGGTGGATATGGCCACTGTACGGTGGACCACGTAGGGCTCCCTTCACCATTCTACGGCCCCGCGTCAAGTTAGAAGACAAGAATAATTTTATAAAGTTCATACGACCTAGACAATGGAAAATTAAGATGGGCAAGGGGCGTATGGTGATTAAAGACGTTTTATGCCATACAACAATGCGGAAGAAGACCGCATTTTGAAAGGAGAAAAATGAGTACGGCCATACATAGACCTGTGGTGCCAAGGACATAGACAAATTGTTGTTAGAAGTAAGGTAGAAATAAAAAGGGAACAACGGCTTAAGACCAAACATGCTGGCACACAGAAATTTAATACCAGAAGGAACCGCAAAGTGACAAGTGAGCAACCACGAAAGGAGAAGGGAAGGACTGAGAGAAAACAGGCCAACGCAGGTACAATCTCAACAACAGAGAGGACCGTACGAAGTAATCATAGAAGGGCAGAGGTAGGTCTTACATAAATAACCGACACAAAGAAAAAATATACCATACGGCGGTTAGAGATTCAGCAATGGTATCATTGTACAAAACAACAAACCACAGACAGTTATTGATGGATTCCGGCATAGCAAGAAAGATTGGAAAAAGCAGTTACAGGCATTCACCATCGAGCAGTTCTTCAGCCATGGATAAAGACAAAAGGGTGTTACTATAAGGAGTAAAGGTTGCAGGAAGGGTAGACACAGATGCCAACAAGAAGAAGGTGAGGCCAAAAGTCCAAATGCCGGTCCAAAAAGATGTCGTCACACCAAAAATGTTGCCTTTGAGGGATTGAATGGTTTGGAGTGCAGGACATGGTGGCTGGAGATGCCAGATAATGATTTATTAAGGGGGGAATCCAACGGGCCGAGGTGCATTGGGCGATACAAATGCCTATTTTTTGCATCCAGGATTATGAGGGAGCACTGAGGATGATGATTGACACATTTGACAGGTTTAGCCATAGGAGCAGTTTCCAATATCTCGGCCAGGACCTCACCATCACTTTCGCAGTGACTGATTTCACAAGAGTTTTTGGCATGCCCAGCAGGAAAGGGAAGAAGATTGATACCAAGGCCAAGAAAAAGTCTCAAGAAGAAAAGGAAAAATTTATAAAAATGATTTTGAGAACCTTGACACCTGCGGAGATGGATTCCATAGTCAGTACTTCCTCCAAGAGCCGCGGGATAAAGAAGTTGTTTGTTGCACCTGGTGAGTGGCGTTGTCTCATGGATGTCATCAAGAGCAGGCTTAGAGGTTCCAGTAGAGCTTCCAATATTGCTCTTCCGCAAATTCTTCTCATGAACGGTATTAGGAATGGTAGTGTATGATTAGGCATCCCTACTGGCAGAGAGGATGTACGAGTTCATGACCCTTCAGCACAGAACGTTTTACATGCCTCACTACGCCATTATATTTTTATTGGATGCCACTTGTGTACAGATACGACATGACAGGTTGGAGGTAAAGCCACAGGGCAGCCTGGCACCTGGGGAGCCATGTATTTTTTACTGGCGACATTTGGATATAGGTGGTGTGCCGATGGGACAAAAGAGGAAACGACAGGTGGTGTCTGAGTCGGAGTCGAAGGATGATGTAGACAGTGGCAGGGAGGATACCAGTGAATCCAGTGGAGGTAGTGAGACGGCTGAGGGGGTGACAGCAGATTTGGCGATGGTGGAAGGTACAGACATGCCTACTCCTTCGGGTGGTGATACTGCACGGGTTTTGTTTGCCCTGCTACTCCTCTCGGATGCAACCTCCTTGATGCCATCCACATCCTTCGGTACCATGATGGCAGCAATTCTAGTGTCGGGATTTGGTCAGACGAGAGCCCAGTGCGCGAGCCAAGTGTGGGTATGCTAGGGACAGTTCCACCACCTGTGAGCAAGCCAATGGAGTTGGCAGTAGGCGTAGAGGGATCTCCAGTAGATGAGATAGTCGAGACCAGAGCAGTGTCTGGGGTAAAGGAGTTGACGAGCACTGAGATGCCTACAATAGAGATGGCCAGCGAGGCGGGAGAGCCACAGGTGACTATTAAGGTGGTAGGGACAAAGGTCGTGTCGACAATGGGAGCGGAGTTGGTAATCGAGCAGCCGAGGGCGGTATAGATGTTGGTGAGTAGTGCTCCATCAGAGGAGGCTATGAGTACTTACCTAAGCAACTTCATATTACACCTCTGGCACCAGTGGGGACCACGATTCTCTCACCGCGGCGAGAGTTACCCTTCCCTCTGGAGCTAGTAAATCTCGAGGGAGAGAAATCGCCCGTCAAATAGTTGGAGAGAGAAGATTCACCTGTGAGACAGTTGACATTGACTCCTCAGCATGAGGGCATACCAGAGCTTCCAACGAAGCTTGGTGATGGTGATTTGGAGCAGTACATTGCGGATGTGGCTGCAGGAGCACCGAGGGTAGTTGCCTCAGCTCAGTCACGGGCTCAGGAAGGGGTTGCGCAAGAGCTGGAGAGACTATTGGCATTTGTACGAGTCGCCTGTGCTGAGGCATTCACTGCATGTTATGAGTCCCGAGGGTGGCCAGCCACGGAGACCCTAGATATGATGAATGATTGGGCCCTCCCAGAGCAAGTGTGGGAGAGTCGGGTTGGTGCTCTACTCTGTGAGATTGAGCAGGCACCCAGGAAGGGCTACTACACTCTCGGGCGTACTGAGCACATCTATGCCAGACATGAGGTCGTACGGGTGGCAGCAGAATCAGCTTAGGAGAAGATGGCCACTCGGCTCCAGACAGTAGAGAGAGTTGGCCCACCACAGGGAGTTCGCTCGCGCGGACGAGAAATTGGCAACTGAGAAGACAGACTTGGTGACTCAGTTGGAGGTAGCACGGGCGGAGAAGGCAGCTATGGCAACACAGTTGGAGGAACACACTGAGAGGGCTATGTTGGAGACCCGCCTAGCCAATGCCATGGAGACCACAACTAAGAAAGATATGGAGCGGAAGATGGTGGCAGAGTGAGATCTGAGGCTGAGGACACAGCAGGTGTAGGAGTTGAGAGCTTGGCTCGCTTCATCCCCACCACCACCAATGCCATCTTCATCAAGGATGCTTTCTCAATCCGCTACTCAGTCTTGACTTTTGTATAGTTCGGTCTTGTCATTATCCTTATTTTGTTATGTGTCGTCGGGAGACGACTTTCTTTTTGGGGGGGATGATGTTGTCGGGTAAAACATATTGTTAGTAAATGTGTCGTTAATAATAATAATTAGTGTAACCGAGGGGTAGGTAGTTTGGGACGGTTGCGACGGTTGGCCTTGCACCCCCTCGGGCTCTATAAATGTTATGTACTTGGGTTCGGGAAAGATCATGATTATGGTTGATAGTGTTGCCGTATTACTGTTGAGCATTGTTGTCATACATTGTAAACATTTGATGAAGTAATACAAAAGCAGTTGTGAGTTCTCTGATATACTATGTTCTGTTATATTTCATATTGCTCTCGTATGCATTAAACTCGTTTACCCTAAGGGGCAAATAGTAACTATGTTTAATGGACAAATGTTAAGACAATTCAAATTAAGTAAAGAATCTAAAGATAGATGGATTGAGTAGAAAATCATGTTTGTGATGATTTTCACTATTTATACATAATCAAGTATCCACCATAAAACTTTTTAAACATTGGCAGTAAGTAGTTATGCAAGTATTTACCCTTGTGAAAAGTAGTAGTCACTATTAGCAAAAGTGTTTCCTTGTTGAGTTGAGTGCCAAAAGCATATAAGGAGCACACTACGGTGTGAATGCTTTGTTAAACATGTATTCAAACTTGAAGGTAGATTTTGCTCATAAAATGTTTAGCAAAATATCTCAAACCAACATCTATAGTCAACATATCAATTGTTCAACGAAATGATATGAAAATCCTTCAACTGTCATTTTAAATGAAGACTCGAAATTTAATTATAAAGTTAGTTTTATTACTGTTTGGGAATATTTATTTTAATGAATTAAACATTGTAGGCTCACTTGAGCGCTTTGAATATATTATTTTAATGTTCTATAAAATTCAAAAAGTGGAATGGCAAATAGGTACACATGAAAGATAACTACCTTTTCCCCTATTTATTATAACATCCTATCATAGTAAAGGCTTCTTCACCTCCTAGAGGTTTCTCTCCTCACAACACAACCATTGTACAAACATTGTAAGGAGACTTGTGCTCTGTCTTTTATAAAATTTGAACAAATTTTTTGAGCTTTACATCAATTGTTCTCCATTGATTGTAGTTTCTTCATTATAAGCTAAGGTTAAGGTGTATAGAGCAGTGTTCCAGGACTTCGAGTCTAGAGCCGGTTTAGTTCTACTAGGTCTAAGGAGCTCGGAACCCAGACTCTGTCGAGTCTTTTTGAGTCTTGTCAAACTCACTGAGCCCACTAGACTTGGCTAACTGGCAGAGTCTTGAGCTTAGGACCCTACCACAACAACATGTGCATAAAGTGAAAAAAAAACCATTTTTTTAATGCTTTTTACTTGTTCATTTTGTGTTTATATTTGCCACCCAACCCTAAAAAGTCAATTTTTATTGTTTGCAAACACAAGGAGATAAAAAGAGGCATTTGAGCAAAAATATTGAGGCGTTGAAAAGAAGACCAGCAAATCGATTGAAGAGGTGATAGTGATTGTTGATCGTTTCTGCAAAATAGTAGCCTGCATTCATGCATTTAGAGGAGTTAAAGAAGGATTTGGAGGAGGCCTCTCCAAATTTGAAGGTACATTTCTTCATTTTTGGAGCAAATTTGAAGAGGTAAGTTACATTTTCGTGTTGTTTTTTTATTTTTTCACTTTCATATTTCCATTTTATTGTACATTTGTTTTAGTTTTGTTTCATTTTATGTTGATGGAAAAAAAAAAAAAACCTTAGGGCCTAGGCATTCAAAAATCAAACCCTAGATATTTTTTTCCTTAATTCCAGTGAAACCCGGGGACTCGCACCCCCACCAAAATCGCGAAGTACCCGTCCCCGCACCAGGTTCTTGGAGTACCCGAGTACACCCACCTCCGCCATTCCACAACCACGCCGCCACCAGGAAGGATACTTGAATTTCTATTTGAATTTTGATTTTTGAATGTTACTATTGGGTATGTACTATGTTACTATGTTGAATGTTCAATGGTTCTAGTTCGTGTTGCAATTTTGCTATGTTCAAGTATTTCAATTTGGTATGTTCTACAAAAACATCATTTAATAACACTAGCATTTCAAATTCTATATGTAATGGGTATAGTATGCAGCACCCCCCCTCCCCCGCCGTCCCGAAATTGAGGCGCTTTGTCCCCCCATCCCGGAAACTCGTCCCGATGTCCCCCTGCATCGGTGTTACACTGCTTAATTCTTTAGCTGCAAACCCTAACAATTCTTGTTTTTTCTTTATTTTATTTTTTAAAATTCAATTAGAATGTGTAGATGCTGATTTTTTTTCATTTATAATATATTGCAGCATAATGTCTCAGTCTACCGGTACCCCAGGCCCAATTAAAAAGGATAGGGCTTGGAAACATGCCATCCCTGGATCAAAAAAAGGATAAGTAACATGTTTTCATTGCAAAACGATACATAGTGGGGGAGGTATTAATTGGTTGAAGTATCACCTTGCACATATGTTGCGCCATGATGTCAAACCATGCACAAAAGCACCCATTGAAGTCATACGTGAAGTGCAAGCTCAAAAAGAGGAATTTCAAGAGAAAAAAGAATTAAAATAGAAGCAAATAGAAGAAATGGAAAACATTGGTTGAGACACTTTAATTCCTCAGCCTCAATTTCCTGCATCTACAAGTAGTGGTAGTTGAGTGTGATTCGTAAAAATAAATCCACAAAAGATTCACTTTTTGTTCCATGCACGACCCTAGGTGCCTAACCAACACTTGAGAGCATGGGTTGGGATAAGAAGCATGATGCTGCAAAAGTGCAATTGGAGATTTTTGGTTCTACAACACCATTCCATTTCACACAATGAGGTATTATTATTTTGATTTATGTCTTGATTTTTTTCTTTTAAGAGTGCCACATTGATTATTTTAATTTTAATTTTAAAAGTTAAATGTAAAACTTAATACCAGTGTTACCTGGGGACGCGTCCCCGGCCTAAAACCCCCCGTTTCCGAAACGGGGACATTTCTGGGATTGGGGGATGGCTAGGGGATGTCCCCACCCCATTACTATGCATAATAGACTATGGTTAATACATATTGAGTATTGAATTGGTTACTATTTACAAAGTGGCATTGAAATGTTGTATGTTAAGGTTCTATGATGTTTAAATGGCATGCTTTGTCCATATTTTCATATGAATGTAATGTATATCTGCATATTTCCTTATATATTTGAAAATTTACCTATATTTATAGTCATCCCCTGTCATCCCCAAAATTGGCAAAAATATTTGGCGTCCCAGAAACCTGTCCCCCCGCCCCCTGTCGTCCCTGTCCCGGAAACTCGGGGTAACACTGCTTAATACGTATTCTATTTATTTAATTTGTTTTAGGTCTCCTTATTGGCAAATTAGGATAGATGTCGTTACTATTTGTGGTGCACGGTTCAAGGCCCCTAATGATGAAGAGCTAAAGGGTCCTATTTTGAGTCAAAAGGTGGTTGATGTCAAATCCACAATTACCGAGCAACGTGAGGTATGAAGGAAGAAGGGTTACACCATCATGGCTGATGGTTGGACCAACAGAAGTAGAACATTGCTGAATTTTCTTGTCTCCTCATTAGGTAATTGTACTTACTACTTTGTAAAGTATATTATTTAGTGATTAAGGTTTTTAATTTTTATTTTACTAAATTGTTTTTTTCTTTCTTAGGTGGCACAATGAATGATGCTTCAGGAAAAATAAAAAAATGTTGAGTATCTTTGTCAGGTCTTGGAGGTAGTGTTGGAGGATGTGGGCGAGGAGAATGTGGTACAGATAATCACAAATAATGCAGAAAATTGTGTTGCTGCAGGTAGACTTCTTATGGAGAGGCACCCCGCCTTGTTTTGAACCCCTTGTGCTACTCATTGCCTTGACCTCATATTGGAGGATCTTGGCAAACTTCCTTGGATAAAAACATGTGTGTAGAGCGTGCAAAGAATATTTGTACATACATATATAATCATACTTCGGTCCTCAAACTTACGAGGAATTTCACAAATAAGAAAGAGTTGGCTCATCTAGGAAATACCCGATTTGCAACCAATTTTATTACTTTGCAATCCTTGCTTCAGTCCAAGGCCGGTTTGAAATGCATGTTTGTGAGGAGTGGACCACATCATCAAATGCAAATACCACTGCAGGGATTGAGACGGTTGTTAGGGTTTTTGATGAGCATAGCTTTTGGCAACTGGCCAAGGAGATTGTACCGGTAATTTTCCATTATACTTTTGTTCTCATTTCCATTTCATTTCCTTATATTTGTTCACACTTGTTCATGTTCATTGTTAAAGATTTAAAAGTAAAACTTAAAATTTAAAGCTTAATGTTTCAACTTTCACAATGATTACAGTTCATAGAGCCTCTTGTTATGCTCGTATGAGTTGTTGATGGAGAGAAGCCCACAATGGGCCACATTTATGAGGATAGGGATAGGGTGAAGGAGGCCATTAGATCTATTTATTCAAGGAATGAGGTTAAGTGCGGTCCCCTATGGAAGATCATTGATCGACAATGGCACCATCTACTTCACAGGCCTACACATGTAGCTACCTACTACCTTAATTTGGCATTCCAATTTCGCCCAGATTTCAGGGTTGATGAACAGGTGTTGAGTGGGCTCTACGAAGTTGTAGAGCGAATGTCACCTGATTCATCAGGTGAAGCACGCCTAGTCCATGAGCTAGAGATGTTTAGAAATGCACATGGAGACTTCTTTGCACGAGAAATATGTAAGTAAAATTGGACACAAATAATGCCAGGTAAAAATCTATTCAAGGCATAATTTAAAATTTAAATCTTAAACTTTTCTATATATGATTCTATTGCCAGCTTACGTTGATAAACTCAAAGTTATAAAATAGAATTTATTTTTATTTTTTCTCATTTCAGATGCATTGTGGGAGATGTTTGTGCTAAGATGCCAAATCTTCAAAGGATTGCAGTTTGTATCTTGAGCCAGACATGTGCTTCAAGATCTGAGCGCAATTGGAGCATATTCGAGCATATACACTCCAAAAAGTGCAACAGGTTGGTAGTGCAAAGGTTGAATGATCTTGTGTATGTTCATTACAACCTTCGCCTTCGTCATAGACAGATCTTGGGCACTGACACATCACCCATCACTTTAGAGGAGGTTGATCCACAGGTAGAGTGGAAACATGATGATCCTATCTTCAAAAATGAAGACTTGGAATGGGTTGATTAGGTGGATTGAGAGGCAGAGGCAGTAGCAATGATAGAGGAGGCTAGAGTACGATGAGACCCACTGGAGGACCCCAAGGATGATGTGGATGAGGATCTGGATGTCACTGAGGATAAGCCTGAGACACGAGCAAACATCATGGTTGTGACATCATCCAAGACCTATTTTAGGCACACACGTAGGAGGGTTGCGGGGTCGAGTGATCACTGATGTAGGCTCCTTTGAGCCTTAGACTTATAGGATCTAGCTTTTATTTTGATATATGTTTTGAATTTTCGATGCCATGGATTTCATATTCCACAAATTTTATAGACATTTGACACTATTTATATTTCTAATGTGTTATTTAGTTTAACTTCCTTTAGCTAAATTCTAAAATTTGCATTATACTTATGTGATCAATGTAAAGTTGTGTATGTGTTCAAAGTAGCTTCTCTTTGACGAGATTATTGTCTTTAAGGTTTATTTACTAGAGGATGCATGAAAAAAATTTTAAATCCTTGAAAATCTTTGAATTTCTCGGGTTTTTCAATTTGCCGAGTTTTTGCCAAGTCCGAGTCCAAGTCAAAAATCAACTAGGCAACTAAGGAGTTGATCTCCTATCTTTCATTTGGGAACAAGACTATGAAGGTGGGGTTGAACAAGTGAATAGTTAGCTCCTCTAGTCAAAGGGGATCAAGGAAATTGGCATTTTTAGGGAATAATTCATCATTAGTGCAGTGACCAGCATTATACCACCATTGAGGAGGCACACTCATCATAATATGTTGCACATTTCATGAATCTACTGAACAATGCCATCATTTTAGAGGCTTTATCACAATAACATTTCTAGCCACTTTTCTAGGCAACACAATTGCTTGGGAGAGTTAATATTGGTGTAACTCTTATTTGAGGAGTCTTTCGCTCCTTTGTTAATATCATCTTGGTTATCATTTTCTATTTCATTACTTTTGATAATATGATATCAAAGCTCGGTATTGAAAATTCTCGAGATCAGTGAAGATAAATTCCATGAACTGTGGCAAGGACGAATTACATGCAAGACACAAGAGAACATGCCAAAGGATTGCTTGTATGGAACCATATAAAACTGTATGGATCATCATTCTAGGTGAAAGATTCAACGATTTCTCTTTGCAATAAAAATTTGTGGGTTTTTAGCACAAGCTTTTGTACAATTATTTTTTTGAAAAAAATTGTATGCTTGTGGTTTCGAAATTGCAAATTTCCCTATCTAAAATTTGAGCAAGAGTTTCTTGTGAAATTGCACAAGACATTCTTGTGAAATAGTGCTAGTTTATCAATCAACATTGTGGCATTTTATTTCTAACAAACGCGAGAAGATATTTTGCTGAATCGCTTTGTTTTGTGAAAAATCATGAGTTATTTTTTTCTGGAAGATTTGCAACAATTTTATTACAAAAATGGCAGCATTTTTTTTTTAAATTTACACGACTACAATTGTTGGGCGGCTAACAGGATTTACACGAAAAATCAAGGGTTTTCTAATTTTTCCAAGTCGCTGCCAGATTTTTGCTCCATTTTTGGCAATTTTTGGTGTTGGTCTTACTAAGTTTGCAAGATTTCAAAAAAATTATACAGATTTTTTGACAGTGTTTAAATTGAGGGTACAAAAGGATGTCTAGTGTTGAGCCGAAAATTCTAGAATTTTCTACAATTTTTGATGATTTTTAAATAGAATCATGTTCAAATTTGCGCAATTGAAGGTTTTGATGATTTTTAAATAGAATCATGTTTAAATTTGCCCAATTGAAGGTTTTGATATTTTTTATAAAGTCACAATTGCGGTGTTGACTGAGGTTTAACTTATAAGTCTAACAACAACAATTTCTTCATATTTGTGATTTCGTATTTTAGGTTGGATAGCTTCACTAACCAACATCATGTTGCAAGGTAGTCAGAGCTTCACTGGCAACAATTATAACACCTAGAAATAGAGGACATGCACGATCTTTGAATACAAGTGCCTTGAACAATCATCCTTGGTGCTAAAACTAGGCCAGTAGTTGCATGTAAAGACTAGGACAAGCTCAATGAGCCTAATCGTAAAGACATTATGCTCATTAAATTATTAGTCACAAATGAAATTCTTCCAAAGATTTCATCATGAAAATCTTCTAAAAAGATTTGGAAACACCTCCGGGATCTCCACGAGATGTCAAATAAAGATAGGGCCTTCTTGAAGAATATGTTATTCTAGATAATAATGGACGAGAAGATGTTTTTGCAAGATCATTTGATGAAGATAAAAGACATTTGTGATCAGTTAGTTTCTATTGGTCGCATGATGGAAGAAGACATGGTGGTTATAACATTGAAAAGCTTACCACGATCATATGAGCATTTCATAGAAACACTCAACATCACATTGATCAATGCTGACCTGAAGTTTGATTATTTGTGCAACAAACTCTCACAGCAGGACATATGGAAGTAGTTTGGTAGCAACAATGATTCACCAATTGTGGAACAAACCTTTGCAACCAAGGGCAAGTGCAAACATAAGTGGCTTCAGAAGAGAGGTCAAGGACATAATGAAGAAGCACTACAAAAAGATTTTGGCTGATCATAAATCCAACCAAGGAGGGCCTTCAACAAAGGCTCATGTTGTAAAGCATTCTGAGAAGGAGTCATCATTCTATGCTTTTATAGACAAAATACCAGCAGATGACTCCAAGTCTTCTACGTGGTATATCGATTCTAGAGCATCTAAGCATTTTACTCATAGGAAGGATTGGTTCACTGAGTATGTGGCTTGCTCAAATTCAGTTATCTTTGGTGGTAGTGAGTGTACAATTATCCGCAAAGGCAATGTTCTAGGAATGGAGCTCAATCTACTCTCACCGAGTCAAATTATGCACCACTGTCCCAAGTTGGATGTTATTTTCAGCACACACTAGTGCTATATTGTTGACAAGGAGTCCAAGAAAGCCATTGCACTTGGCATAGAAGATCATGATTTGTATTGGCTTGTTGATACTGGAGAGGTTCACAAGCATGCATTGGCTACAATGAATTCATCTACTATCAGTACTCTTTGGCATCAGTGTTGAGGGCATCTCAACCTTTCTTATCTCTCTTATTTGGCTTGAGAGACTATGGTTGAATGTTTACCTGAGATACGACAGTAGATATGAGGTGTTTGTGGAGCTGGTCAAGTAGGGAAGCAACATAAAACTCCATTTTTTAGGACAAGCTTAGAAAGCACAGAATGTCCTTCAATTGGTTCATGCAGATGTATATGGACCAACGAATACTACATCAATCAGTAGTGCAAAGTATTCTCTTGTTTGTAGATGATTACGGCATGAAAATGTTGGTGTTTTTTCCTAAAAGAACAAATAGCCTTTTAAAGAATCTCAAAAGTTCAAGTCATTGGTAGAAAAAATTGTAAAATAATCACTCTTAGTTTTGACAATGGGGATGAATTTTGTTCAAACTAATTCATGGACTTTTGCGCTAAACATGGTATCAAGTGCCAATTCACAACACCATATACTCCTCAACAGAAAGGCGTAGTGGAGAAAAGGAACCATACTATTACGAAGATGGTTGGGTGCATGTTGGAGAACCAAAGTGTTTCAAAGAAGTTTTAAATAGAGGTAGTTTACACTACAATGCTTCTTCTCAACATGTCTCCAACAAAGGCAGTGAAGGAGAAGACCTCAAAGGAAGCATAGTCTAAGAGAAAACCCCTTCCAACCTCCGTACAGACCTTACGGTCTCCGCTTCTTCCTTCGTTCGTATAGAGATCTTCCAACCTTCCTTCTCTCGTTCGCACGGTATGCTGGTGTTTGTCTGTACGTACCCCTTCCATCCCGTTATGCGTACGATATGCTCCCAACGGTGTTTCCTTCCAAATGCTTTGGTCCTGAGTCGATGGTTTCCTACAAATTAGGTTTTTTTCCAAATGCTTTGGTCCCCAGTCGATGGTTTCCTCCAGAAGCTCCAGCATGTTACAGCCTGGATGGAAAACTTCATAATCCTCCATCTGGTAGTCGAACAATCCATTTAGTGAACTTGTTTTGTCTTCTGAACAATCCCCTAGTCTTAGAACCCCCTCATTATCCGATTCCATCCCTCTTTCCTCGCCCAACTCTCCTCCTTCGGACTCGAAGTCCGATGCCAGTTCCTGGCTTATCGCCTGATTCCGTAGGTTGATGACATATTTCTTTCCATCACTGTCGATGAAAAGGGTGTTCTTCTTCCAATTGTGGTTCACAATTGGCCTTCACTGTGATGCACCAGCCCTTGCCGAGGAGGGCGTCATACCCCTTCCTTTAGAGGGCAATGACAACAAAATCTAGAAAGAACTGTTGGGTTCCAATAACAACCTTCTGCGCCATGAGTGTCCCGATTGGTTTTATACCATGCTGGTCAGCGCCTACCAAGTGGAAAGTTGGCGGCCAGAGTGTAGGTTTACCAAGGGCCTTTCATGTTTCTTGTAGCAGTACATTTACGCCACATCCTCCATCTACAATAGTGTTGGTCAGCATGCATCCCATGATTTCCATTTCAACAACTATGGGTGTCCGTCCAACACCCACTGCCAACAGCATAGGATCTGTGGCACCACTCGAGGTAATATCTTCCGCGTCTTTTTTCCCTATCTCATTTGCCCCGTGGTTGCCAATATCTTGGCTGTCGTTAGTGTCACTTATGTTAGTGATTGCCACCTTCAGTTGTGGTAGCGTCTCCAGTAGGTCTGCCACTCGTATTGGGACCATCGCTTGTAACATCTGTTATATGATGTTGGCTTCTGATGCTGACCGTATGGGAGTACCTTGCGTTCGCCTTCGTTCTTCCTCCATTGCCAGTTTCATTTCTAATCTGGCTTCCTTCAACCTTTCTTTCTTCGTAGGTGGATCAGGGTAAGTGGCTTTTTTCGCCTGGGACATTGTGATTGCCAGGACCTCCTCAAATCCTATGATGTTTATCAAATTTACCCCCTTCCCCCCCTTAGGAAGGTCATCATCCTCGTGGTTACCAGGACCACACCATTTGCAAAACATGCTTCCGCCTCCTTGCCCTCTCTGGCAGTCTAGCGCGAAGTGACCCCTCATTACATCTGCAACATTGTATCATGGGTCGTCCCTTTGCATCATACTGGATGCGGCTTCTTGGTTTGTTGTTGTTACTGTTATTGTTGCTTCCTCGTCCATTGTTACGGTACCCACCAGGCGAAGCATTATAATTTGTTTGTCATGGTGGGTTTGGTAGGCGGAGTTGCTCGCTCTCCTTAGGTAAAGAGCACTTGTGTGTTCCTTACTTTTAGGTTGTACGAGCACTCCTTAATGGAGTGTCCCAGTACTTGGCAAATGTCACATAATAATTTCTTGGGACAGTTAGCCTTGGTGTGCCCTTCGTTCTTACACTCGGTACACCATAATTCCTTGCCTTTTCCTTCCTTGGCAGTTTCCTTCTCTTCTCGCATTTCCTTCATCATCCTCATTATGTCCTTCCGAAGGGCCTCTATCGTGCAGGACTCCCCTTCACTCTCGCCATTCGTACTATCATCGTCACTAGTTCGTTTCTTTCATTTCGATGTCTTGTTTTCACTTTCAATGTTCATTGCCCGATTGTAGGCCTCTGTGTACGAGGATGGCAGTACCACCTTCATATTCTTTCGGAGGGAGGGGTTCAGCCCTTCGATGAACCACCTTTTCTTCAAGCCATCCGCTGGCTGGTTGTCTAACTTGTCGATGAGTTCTTTCAGCCTGCGATAGTAGGATTGTACGGTCTCATTTTTTCCTTGCTTTGTGTTGTAGATTTTTGCTACCATTTTGTCATCGTCAGGTCATCCCAAGTCGCCTTGTCCCCTCCTAGCAGGTCTGTGTACAAATCAATTGCAATCCCTCGTAGGGTGGCAAGAAAATCCTTCAACCAGTAGTCATGGCCATCTTGGCCATTAGCTTCCCATATTGTTACACATGTTTTACAGTAGCGGACCGGATCCTCCTATCCGTCCCCACTAAACTTGGGCAGTTTCTACTTCTCCAGGGGGTTTGTCTTGCCATGTACGGTAGGTATCGTGCACGTTATTAGACAGTGGGTTGGTTCCTCCTCCACATCCTTGTGTGTCTTCTGCACCTCCGGCTACGTGCGAGTCTTCTACCCCTCCACCTTTGTCGTTCACGTCTTGGTTGCCTCCTTCATAGTGGTACTAGTACACTCTTCTCCCCGGAGTCTCTGGTTCAGTTCTCCCTATTCTTGATCCCTTCGAGATAACGAGACTGTCGATGCCCCGCAAGGTACTCTCAAATAAATCCGCTACCTCCCCTTCGAGATTTCGCTCTTGGCTATTGTCCTCTTCAGAATGTATGAATGGTTCAGTAGCTACCGAGTCACCACCTTCCCAACTGTCGGTGTCATATCCTTCGTGCGCCTAGCAATTGCTCGAGAGTGGTAGTTCTCTGGCGATCTCTGCCCACTCCTGACTTTACGGTTGTATTCTGCCACCCCGTGCCCACGGTGGGGCACCAACAAACTGTTGCACTAGTTGTTGTAGTCATTGGTGTCTATCGGCTTGCTCTTGGATACGTAGAGACCTATGATGGCAGTTTCGGCTTCCTTCTCTCCTTTTGTCTCCGCCTTCGTGCGTTGCCTTCTGTCCTTGTTTGGTAGGTTGGGCACTAATTGTCGGAGTTACTTACGCCTGCTAGTATCACGTGGTTCCTCCTCCCTCTGGTTCCTCTCTTCGTATCGTTGCAATATTTGTTGTCTCCGCTGCTCCCTTTCTTGTGCCTCACGTTGATCTTGGAGTTCCAACAATGCTCGAGCCAACAATCTCGGAAGGCTACCCAGAAGATCGTACACAGGACCGCTCACCGTGAGTTCAGTGCGTATCGTACCAGCCAAGACCACTCTTTCCCGAGCCTCCTGATGTACGTACTCGTCAACCGACACGTCCCACGGGTGAACCAAGTTTTGTGTTAACTGGTCCTCTCGGGCTACTTCGATATAGTCTTCTCTGTCACTATCAGTTACCAGGACTTGTTGGTCGAAGGTACGACCCATTATGTCGCCATCTCGCCAATCCTACTTCCCTTGACCGCCAGGTTCGAACTTAGGCAACGGAGCCAATATGTTAGATGCCTAAATTGAGATGGATTGCACAGTATATACAGATTCAACAGGATTGCATAATACCAGAGATAAATGAAATACAGCAATAGCATGAATAACATTGAATCACATTACACCATAAATAACAGAATGAGATATCTTTCATAGCATCATTTCCAACATTAACCACCCCTTTCACTTGTTCCAGACTCCATACAAATAGACTCGACATGGTTGCTTAAGTCTCCAACCGTCACCAACTGACGACACAACTGACACCCCTTCATAACAATGTTTTATTACATTAACTAACAAAAAGTCATATTTAACTATTCATGGCATAATTGTCGCCTACAATGTTGAACTACAGGATTTTGCAGAGGCAAAAGCTAAAGAAAAATGGGAAAAGGCCATGGAAGTGAAAGATCAAAGTCTTCTAAAAATTAAGATTTGGTATCTATAGATCTTCCACTAGGGAAGAAACCCATTAGCTGCAAATGAGTGTACAAAATCAGATACAAAAATGATGGTACACTTGACAAGTACAAAGCAAGGTTGGTAGCTAAAGGATTCTCACAAAGAAAAGGTATTGATTATGAGGAGACCTTTACTCTTACAACAAAGATGAGCACCGTCCATCTAGTTCTAGTAATGGCAATATAATTTCACTGGAAAGTTAAGCAAACGGATGTGAAGAGTACCTTCCTCCATGATGACTTAGAGGAAGAAGTATACATGACTCAACCTCAGAGGTTTTAGGTTGCATGAAAGGAGGGTCAAGTACGCAGATTGACAAAGGTTGTTTATGGCCTAAATCAGGATCCAAGGGCATGGTACATGAATATTGACAGGTATTTGGATGAAAAAGAGTCCATATCCTAACTTGTATGTTAAAAGCGTAGGCAATAACATCGTCCTTCTGGTCATTAATGTGGATGATATCATCATAACAAGTAGTGAGGTGCATTTGGTTGAGCATATCAAATGGAATTTGAGTAAGGCTTTTGACATGACAGACTTAGCCCTCTTGCATTATTGCCTAGGTGTAGAGGTTTGGGAGACAACTGTTGGTATTTTCAATTCTTACTCTAAATATGTCAGATGTTTTCTAGACAAATTCAAAATTACAAATTGCAAATCTCTACACCTATAGAGAAAGGGTTGAAGCTCTCAACCATACAAACCCAAAGGTGATTAATGAGTCAGACTTCAAGCAACTAGTGGGCGATCTTGACTCTTATCTACCTTATAGCCACTAACCCTGATTTAAGCTATGTTGTGAATTACATTTCCAGATTCATCAGAACACCTAAGGTATAACATGGGTTGCAGCAAAGAGGGTGTTGAGATATGTAAAAGGGACACTTGACTTTGGTATTTGTATATAACAAAAAAAAGATCCTCGGCTGGTTGGGTTCATTAACTCAGATTGGGTAGATTCTATTGATGATAGGAAGTCCACTTATGGATATGTTTTTATTCTTGGTATGGGTGCAATCACATGGACCAATAAGAAGCAGCAGAAAATAGCTCTTTCCTCGACAAAAGCAAAGTATTGAGGACCAACCAAAGCAAAATGTGAGGTAGTATGGCTTCAGAGGATGCTTCCAAACATGCATATGTCTCAAGCAAGGCCTTCACCCTTGTTCTACAACAATCAAGGAATGTTAAATCTTGCCAAAAATCCAGTCTTCCACAAGCATCATACAACTTGTAGAAAATGGATTAGTGTTGTTGCAGTACATTCCAACTTCCAATTGAGGACCACACTGCAAACATTCTTACAAAGTCCTTGAAACCTGAAAAATTTGTAAAATTTTGGGCTAAGCTCGACATAGTTAACAAATTGACCATTAAGGGAGGGTATTAAATAATGGCCAATTAAATCGATAGGATGGACTTTAGGAATATTCTTTTTTCTTTTAGTTGTCATCTTCTTTCTTAGTTGTCAATCTTATCCTAATTGGATAAATTGTTTGTAACTCTTATTTAAAGAGATTGTTGCTCCTTTTTTAATATTGAATATCTTAGTAATTGTTCTCTATGTCATTACTTTCCATAATAGTTTTTACTATTTGTAGGCCATATTTAAGTGTACCAATATTGGAGGAGATTAAACAACAGTTTGAGCAAGCAGCATCAACATCTATATCTGTTTGTAGACATTTTATTGACTATTGTCACACTATTTAAGGTTTGAGACTATTGCACAACCTGTAATTGACTATTCCCAGCTGCAATGTGACCTCCCTATGTCATTTTCCTTGCCATTGTTGCTGCTACAGTGATTCTATAGTCCGATTTAGCTACCGAATTGGTCCAATATTCACCCTATATGGCTCCCACAACTGTACATTAATCATTTATGTTCAAATTTAATTATTGCAAGTTTAAAACCTGTCGATATCAAAATCATGCAAAGTTAATACCCTTCTTGAACGTTCACTAGCATCTGAAGGTTTAATTAATTGATAGCGGCATTGATATTTGATGTATGAGAGCTTTGACTAGTTAAATTTGAATGTAATTGCACGTGAAAGAGTAATTGTTGGTTTTCTACTTCACGTCATACCTTAGCCACCATATTCATTAAGGTTGTTTGTCATCTATAAGTGAATTTTGCTAATCTATGCGAATCATTAATCTGACAACAACTTCTCCAACTGTTCTAAACATTTGTTGCTACCCACTAGGCAAGTTACACTAGTCTGTAATGAGCCTATCTGGCTCTCTCTCAGTTCTAATAATTTCTATATCTTTGCCAAATTGGATTAACACAATGTTTGCCTTTTTTAATTTACCCTCCAATAATCATTTCTATTCATATGTGATGAGTCAATTTATTCAATCATGCCATACAATTACTTTCCCACGCAAAGGCATTTATTATATTTATTCTTCAAAGAAAATACATTTATTAAAAAACCTGTTAATGTCGCTGGTGTCACACGCTGAATAATGGAGTGAAAGCCAGCTTCAACTCCCCCACGCGAAAGGCACCACAGACCACCATGATAGGTACAACCGTCTCCACACGATGCTGAGAGATAGCCGCGGCCAATGAAGAGCCCACGCGACAAGTAAGGATGTTGTCGTTTCAAACCGCCACGTCCCAATACAACTCTGCCGCGGTAACAGACTTCACAGCAGCCGTGGTTTCTGAATTCCCAAATACGCCCAATCCCTTCAGCAACACCAATTACTCCAGCAGATGCAGTCGATTTCTAGACAAGTCTCAATTGGATCAATTTCTGGAATGTTATCTCTTTTCCCTAATAGAAAAACAACCTCTTCAAGCAGGCCACAGTTCAATGGTGGTTCAATCTTCAGAATTAAATTCTTCCTCCAGTCACAGGCAAAACAATACGAAGGAAAAATGATTGGTTATAATACAACAACCAATGGTAGATCAGCTTTTAGGAGAATCAGTCTCCAAAAAAACCAATTTGACCCTTATACTTCAGCAAGGGCACAAATTTCAAAATACCAGGAACAATTCCCAATGTCAATTTTATATAAAATATATTTGATGCAATCCCAATGAAATGAGCTCATATTTATAATCCCTTCTTGGCCACAATTTCCCAAAAAGAGCTTCAATTCACAGCCCTTTAAAATAACAACTTCTAACTTATTATAATAATAAAGTATTATTATAATAATGTGGCTTTATTATTAATTAATATTATATAAATATTAATTAATAATTATTAATCAATAACTATGAACTTCTGCGATAAATCCCGCATCCACTGCTGATCAGGTCAACTGACATAGCCATCCACTGCACTGCCAAAAATTGACTTACTATAAATAGTAAGTCCCTAGCCAAAGCACTGCGCAAACTGAATATCGCCTGGAGTACTAACCACTGCCCATACTGCCCTGCCAGAAATGGAAACTGACCAACTGACTTACTAAAAATAGTAAGTCCAGACTTACTAAAATAGCAAGTCTGCCAACTGGGACCCTCAAAACCAGGCATCAACTCACGAGGGTCGCGATGATGAGCTGACCAAGCCACTACCAATACGTGCTAAAAAGTGGGGTCATCACATAGTCATAGTGCAATATCACAATGACAAGTCTATTTACCAATAGGATAACACTTGTGTCAAGGGGGGTGTGCTACACCCTTAATCCTATAGTGGACATACAATTATAAGTAGTTGTCTTGTGGCTAACTTAACTCTTAATTAAGCTATATAATTATTAATGTAGGGCCTTACATAGGTCGTTCAGTCTATCTTGGTGGCATCCAAGGAAAAGTAGGGTGCATATATGAGCTAGTTTTTAATTTATTGTCATCATATTGCAAGTTGTTTTTTCTTGGAGATTTCTGGAGATTTGTCCCCTTGAGGTGACCTATTATTGTCAAGAATCTGCAATATATTGCCTGTTAGATTATTTCCTTATACAAATTATTTCATTACATTTTATTATTATTTTATCCTTGAAAGCTACATCTTGAGAGCTTATAAATAAGTGCTTTGAGTGCATAGTATGTTAATGAGAGTTCATGTTAAAATTATGTTGTGAAAATTGTCAGAACTTTGCAATCAACTTATTGCTTTTTCATGAAAGTGAATGGATGTGATATGGTCTTGAACCTATGTTGTAGAAGTTTGATGTTGAGGTTATTAATTCTTTTTTTTGGTAATTCCATTAATTAAATTGAATTGAGTCACTTTCTCAAGCTTTCCATTGATGTTTGTTTTTATTAAGTGATAACTTTTTGTATCACTTAGCAATTTACTTATTGGAACCTTGTGTTGTTCATCCATTTAATTCTTTCATGTTGATGTAAAATTACTCATCTCTAAGTTAGCCAAAAGTTAGCATTCATCTGTATTCTTAACCATTAAAAATCTAGTGCTTGCACCTATTGATATATAATTGAGCTTAAAATATTCAACTAACGCAAAACTAAATGAGAAATGACATTGGTATGCAAATTTCACCATTACAATATAGTACTTCAATTTGAACAAGCAATGCAAATGCCAAAAATGTAAAATTATCTAGGCTTAAAGTTTGTTATTTCAAATAATTTAACATTGTTGACTTAAATTTATATTTCATCTCTTTTGCTATCTTTAAATACACCATTTCCTCAAAACTATACAAAATTGGTGATTAAAATACACTATCAGAAAAATAAATTTACATATTATCATACCTCACCGACATTACTTAGTGCATAGAAGATAGTCCCTGCAATAACAAGTGCATCGCCTAAAATTGGTCTGGTTCCACCTGCATAAATTTGACACTACAAGTTGTATTAAATATTATAGGCATGGGCTTCATCTCTTTTAGTACTCTATAATCATTTTAGTTACAATTAATTGTAGGGTTAACTTTTTTCTACTGTGCTCAAAATATAGCTATTACTTTTCTTAAAAAATTGGCAAGACATATTTTTTGTTGTTATAATAATAACTACAAATATTTACAATTGTTATAATAATAATAAAAAATAGCAAATAATAATACTAAAAAAAATAATATTGTATCCACCCAACAATATCAAATTCTTGCACAAATAAATGGTACAATAATATATATTGTAAACAAAAGGAATAATATTGAAAAACTAGCAATATATGTTATAACTTATAACCCTTCAAGAATTGTTTCTTGATTCTACTAAAGAATTCAATCAGACATGTTACACACTGCTGTATAATGAGATTTGGTTAGAAAATTAATATAACAAGTATTTTGTCAAACAGTTATAATAAATCCTTGATAGGTTTCAAACTGCGATTACAAATTTCCTGAAGGATTTGATAGTTTGCTGCTTGTTCACTTTCTTTTACAGAGTGCCTTTGATATTCATAAAGAATAACAAGATAGTATACCAAATCCAGAATAATAACAAATAAACGCTGTTCTTATTTTTTATTTATTCAATTATGCCACTTTATACCACAACAATCTTAATACAAAGGAAGAGCAGAAAACAACAGCACCTTATTACCATTCATACAGAAATCTGGATACTCAGAATAACACACCCGCTGCTATAGGAGTTTCATTTCACCACCCGATACTGATCACTGCTTCATTCAGGAGCAATGTATACAGCTACTGCAATTATTATAATATTCACCTTCCTCCATAACTGGTTTCTATACTCCTACAATCTTTATTAATATTGCCTTCTGTTTAAACAGTCCCCATACAGCAAGAGCACACCAAAGATTGGTAACATGTCTGCAGTCTTAGATTCGAAAATACTTCCTTAAACCTTGCATTGCCAACTTCATAAACACTGCGAAATACAAAATTCTTCAATGATACACACCTGACAGCAATTACTACAAATGACTTTGAACCCAAACCAAGAAATGTTCCCGCAATGCCTTTGGAATGGAACAGCTGGAATATACTAAATCTTAGTATGCCTTATTTTCCTTGTATTAGTCAATACAGATCATCAAATGTGCTTATCAAATGCTTCCTCTCTGCTGGGCATTCAATCAAAACTCAATTCTCATCGAACTATATCAAGAGTTGTGCGCAGAAACCATGGGATACAGCTGCACTTCAGGAGAAATACACTCACACACCATCACTTCCATTCACAATGGTTATTACTGGCGCCATTTATTATTACTTCCACCATAACAATTAAAATGCCCACGATACAATGCCTTTCCCGATAATATAATTCATTGTTACAGTTTTAGACTAAATCACACATTTAAATTGCCGGCACTTTATATCCACTTCCAAGCAAATAATTAAATCATCAAACTTAATAAATCGGCATTCTTAATATCATTGATAAGCTATATCAAATATTAATAAAGTGTTGAGAACACAGTTATACTGAGAGGGGGGGTGAATCAGTATAACGTCAAACATTTACTTTTTCAACTTAATAACAAAAGCACATCACTTAATCTCAAAGCATATACATTTTATTTAAACATTCACATGAAATCAAACTATCATGTAACACAAGTACAACACATGATATACGTGGAAACCCTTATGGGAGAAAACCACGGCAAATTAATGCTTTTAAATAAATACTTCGTTTACAAAGTTTGTAGACACCAACCTACTAGAGGCACCAACCCCTCATTCAATTTGTGAGAGCCTTTCCTACAAGAGGCAGCAACCCCTCATTCAAATTTCCACCTTTTAACGGATGATGAATGATCCTATTCTTCACAAGTTGGCTATAACTCACTTCTTCAAACTATCATCTTCTCAAATCTGTTATAATCTGATCATAAATCTACCACAAGGTGATCACAAACTCTTCACATAAATCTGCTATAACACTCCTTATATCCTTCTCATCAAGTCTGTCATTTATCATCTCATATTTCTTTTGAATCTGTTCATAAACCCCTCAAAAGATTTTTCCAATATGCTTCATAGGTCTGCTCCAATAACTGCTCTTCACAAATCTGAGAAGTTATCTTTGCAACATACAACTCTCTATCACATTCATTGAAACAATACTTTCCTGCTTTCATATATTATTTATCAAATCTGCTGATACAATTATTACTCATACATCTTCTTTTCACCAAATCAATGCTGGTGTATAATGATATTCTTCTTTTTTTTCACTCACTCAACTACACACCTCATTTGCATTTCATTAACTCCTTAATATAACTTCCCAAGAAGTATGCCTTTATGAATGAACACATCCTCTCATAATGACGTGTCTTTTGCTTACAAGATTATTTATCCTTGATTGCTGCCCAACCATAAGTGTTCGTCTTTTAAGGCTATATAAGACGGGTTTTTACATCTAGAAAATGTACAACAGCAGATGCTGCAATAGTTTATGCAAACACAACAGCAGTTGATGACAGCCATTGGACAGATGTCGCAAAACATAAATTCTCTCAGGGTAAATCAGAATGATACATGTGATCGTAGCAATGCAGGTATTCACAATCCTAAAAGGGTAAGTACCAGCATTTCAGATAGGCTCTTCTGTCCTACTTTCACACCTAGGGATGAAGAGATAGCGCCACAACCTGAGGAGAAACAACCAGCGGCTAATGAGGTTATAGAGCTTATGACAAGTACCAAACACTTCCTCATGCAGTTAGACAGGAGATAACCTTGAATCAGTATATGAACCAGCGAAAAGATAAGAAAAGGACACAACAAGAACATCCCCAAACTCAACATAAGGAGTACAAACAAGCATTGAGTAAACTACCTCTTCTGAACTTTGATGGTAGTGGGGCAAAGCATGGCACAAGCTTGGATACACTCTCGACACTTAAACCCATTCCAAAAGAGGAGGCAATTAAATCTGCGACATTGCATTTGAAGGGTGCAACGTACAATTGGTGGCATCATGGTTTGGAGACACAAACTATCTGTTGATTCAGTCTGACGATGAGATCACCAGCAGATCTTGAGCAAGGTTACTCTTGCATACTTCGATGGGAGTGACAAATGTACAGCTAGAGCTTCGGTTCGGAAGCTAGATAATTCTTTGCCTCTTAGGTCAATGGATGAGGATGGGCAATTAATTTTGTCACTTTACACTTGCATGGCATTGCGCATGACTGGGGGTACCATGGCCTAATCATCCTTGGGTTATAGATCAATCACCACATATTATGAGTTTACTAACAAACACATCGAGAGGCTCAATAAGGACCCTAAGTTGCACTTTAGAGAGTTGAAGCAGCTGAAACAGTGTGGTTCACTTGAGACTTATATAAAAGAATTTTAGAGGCTATCAGTGATGGTTTCTGAAATCACAAAGAGGAGATTGCTGGTTCTTTTTAGTGAAGGACTAATGGAGCCTATCAAGGGATGGGTCAAGGCCTTAGATCCACCAACATTATAAGAAGCCATGAGGAAAGATAGAAGTATGGAGTTCGCTGCCCCCAAGTCAAAATTTCAGTCAAAGACTTTCCCAAGCGAAAGGACAAAAAATATTTTCGAAAGGACTCCAATCAGCCAAAGAAGACGACTCCAAGATTAGATAATGAGGCCCTTAATGACCTAAAATATAAGATAAGCTTCACACCCAAAGAACTGTGGGCCCCAAGTCATAAATGTGCACTGAAAGGAAAGGCAAACCAGATACAATAAGAATTTATAGGAATTTAAGGGCAGCCATTTTTTTATTTAACATTTGAGTCATAAAGAGATTTATTAGTTGCCTTAAAAAAATTTAAAACAACAAAATAAATAATTATTTATTTATTTATTTTTCCATTGCCCCCAAAAATTGGACATTACAAAGTTAGTGGGGGGGAAACTCAAATGCGCAGCTCCAGGAATGTCAAATATTCGCCCAACAAGGTCTAAATCAACTCAAACTGCCCTTGGCAGCCACAATCCTAGGGAAACACAAACAAATCTCTAACTATGGAGTTAAAATGGTGTTGCAAGTGACATCAAAAGTTTTGGAAAATGCTCATGCCAAAATAGCCAACTACAACGCCCAGCAATCTACCTTTAACTCATATGTCCTACATCAAACTCATGCAATGATTGAGTCAACTTCAGCAATTAATCCTAAAGCCTTGTAGTCAGACTCATATTAGCATTATCGCTCCATATTCTTCTCACCCAGTAGAACAGCAATGGCATCCAAGCTAATACACTAGTCAAGAAAAAATCAAAGAATACCCATGTTAGATTCCAGTATTAGTACCCAGACATGTATGAAATATGACATTCACATATGCAAAGCAATAAACTATTAATAGATACAAAAATCTTAAAGAAGCTATAGAAATTTGTCTCTGTAAGAGACTTCACAAATTTTGCCCTTCAATCATTGAATTCCCAATGAAAAACTTATGTGATCTCTCCAACAACTAGCTAGCTAGTGTAGAATCATACACCACCAAAATTAGCAAACCCTTAAGGTTTTCGTCCTAGGGTTCCAGCTCCAGAGAAGCTCTCCAAATTCCAATAGAGAAAAATATAATCCAGCAATTGAAAATGAGCCTCTAAATGTACTATATTAACTCATGGAAACTTATCAAAAGGCTTTTCAATTTCCCGCACTTTTCATATTTTATTTAAATTCTAAAAATAAATTGACTTTATTAATTTCTTTTAAAATATTTAACTTAAGTCAACTTAGAACATTTTATTGAAATACTTTGTCAGATAACATTTTATGATGAATTTTAATTATTCCCTTTTACCTGACTTTAGCCTATGGGAATTAAATAGGCTAATTAGTCGCACTATACTACTCCTCAAAATGGGACATTACACTGATGAAGACCTTAGAGACAATTCTGGACAAATTGTAGGTTAGAAGGTTGCAAAAGGGAGAGTGTTCTCTTCATCTCCACACATTCAAGGAGAAGCAATTTCGCAACCAAGTAAAAAATATACTGTTAACTAAGTCTTTAATAAGTTGCTTACAAAGACAAAAATTTGGTCCTCGTAGCTTTGTACTGAGAAAATTATGGTGCAAAATGTAGATGTTTTGGCCTTTACAGCAAAGATCAACGCATTAGACAAAGAGGTAACAATAATAAAAATAATATATTGGATATATATTTTATTATTATTGATATATTTAATTATGAGAAGATCGATTATATAATGAATAAATATAAAAGGATATATTTATTATTATATGCAAGGATCGATTTTGGTAATTAAATAATAAGGCAAATAAATAAGTATAATAATATAAAAGGGTTATATTATTATTGCAAGTTGGGTAAATCATGGGCCCAAGTCGGCTGACTTGGAGGTCCACTTTACACCTTGCAAGCTCATATAAATGAGCGACTTTGATGAAGGACAAAATCATCAAAAACATAACATGGGAGTAGTCCTTCAGCAAAGTCTTTGAAGAGCAATTGTGTTCAGCGAAATCTTGCCTTGTGTGAGTGAATGAAATCAGCAATATCGAACATTATAATTCTACAAAGCTTGTTTGAAGGAGCGTACTTATCCCCTGTCTAAATTCATGGAATGAATTAGATCAGCGAATTAAGGATAAAGAAGTGAATTCAAACAGTAATCTCCTCTATTATTAAGCGCGAATTCCACCAGCGAATTCGACCATCAAAGAACATTGGAGCGAATTATTATTGGAAGTCCAAGGATCAATTTCTTGGTAAATCCTAGCAGTGAATTCAAGACTATTCGATCAAGCAATATGGGCATCACATCCTTGTATAGGTGAGTTACATGGATCAGGGTTTTGGAAGCACATGAATGTGCGAATTGGATCAGTATTGAGGTCTGCGATTTGTAGCACTAGGTGCAGATCGAAAGTCAGAGTTAAAGGCTGCATTAAGTCAGATCAAAGGCATCGTAAAGACAACTTAGAGGTAACCAAAGGAAGGAGAACTTGGACCCTATACACAAATTTGAGAGACTCGGATTTGAAGACCATACAAGGATTGTTTCTAAGTAACAAATCTGGGTAATATCTCTCCTTTTCTTTGTGATTACTTCTTTATATCCTGTGCTTTGTAATTGAAAGAATTCTATAGATTGTACATTCCTTGTGATAATCTGAAAACATTAACACAAAAACACTAACCTTCAAGAGCTCATCATCCACATTTTGTCCCAACCCTGTAGCGCTTCTGTCTGTGAACACAATTTGAGCAGATTTGAGTCCATTCTTACCAAGAAGTGAACAAGTTGACTAAAAAGCATTTGAAATGATGCATTTTTTCAGTACAATCTTCATCTACATACCAAAATGGTATAGGCAAAGGATAGACATGATGCCTTGACCTTGACAAGATAAATTAATATTCAGATTGGATCATTGATGATACGGGACCCCTCTTATCCCTTGTGGATTTTGCTAATATTGAAATAGAAGTAGCAAAATGGACAAGCAAATGTAGCAGCCCAAGAGGACAAAGGAAAGGGCAAGGTGATAATTGGGACTTCATTGAATATGTTTTCTCATAATGAACCTATGTTAATGTTCGTAGCTTCAGTCGTATGATCATTAGAATATATATAATACATGTTGATTAATAATAATATATTATATATGTTATATTATTATTAATCATATGAAAATTAATGTAATGGGCACCCTAGAATGCCCCAAAAACTAAACCAACTGCTAATAGAAATTATGTCAAACAATTTGCATCCAACTCCTTATTTCTCCGTTTAATATTTTACCCCTTATAACTCCGGAAATAAAACATTTGTTTGTTTGTTTGAGTTTTTGCATGGAATTGAAATCATACAACATAACAAGAAAGAACTACAATAATATGCAAACTGGACATTGAACTGCTGCTGATAAGATGTTATTTTCAGAATTTAATTAAATCAAATACATGGCAGATTATGAACTCACTAATGGCTCCAATATTATTGGCATAATGCTCCAGCACATGCTTTCCAACTTGCTGCTACAGTGAAGTGAATAGTACCGCGTGAATAGTGCCGCGTGAATAGTAACCGCGTGAACAGTACCCGCGTGAACAGTGCTGCTACAGTACTTTGTCTTTCAAACAGTCCAATACCTTCATAAAATCATTCCCTCAAAGTGGCATAAGCGTTGGATGAGTAATGGAGAAGATATGAGTAAAACATCAAATCTACCTGTAGCTAGAAATGCGCCCAATCTGCCTGTTAATGAAGCTGATAACAATGGATTTCAAAGGCCAAACCCCAAGGGAATGACGTCTAGAATGTCACAACAGAGGATAGACGTCCTCTAATACCAAGAACGGATCTGCAACTCACACATCAATTTCTTCTCATATTCAACCTTGCCCAACAATGGCCACAAGCTCTCTTTTTATTTCCTCCTCATACGGTCAACCCACTTTTCACAAGCAATGTGGGATAAAGTGTTTTGAATAATAATATTAAAATAACACCTTATGTCTCCCTTGGCCACCCCCTCTCAAATACACATCCCAACATAAATAATATTAAAGTA
>MU227000.1:1929774-1978928 GCA_018584345.1 Thuja plicata
TGCTCTCCCTTATTCTGCTGACACACTGCACACTCTCTCACATATCTCTGCACGTCATCCTTGAGTCCCTTCCAAGTGAATCTCTCACGGATCTGCCTATAAGTTTTGAAGATGCCTGGATGTCCAGTTGTAGGCGCATCATGGAATGCCCTCAAGATCCCTTCTATGGTATTTTGGATCAAGTTTTCCTCAAGTTGTCTTTCACTTAGAGATTGGTTCCCCAACTCTCGCAAGCGGCGACGTCTTGCTTCCTATTGTTGTTGGCCAAGAATCCGCACTCCGGCTTCTTCTTCAGTTTCTTCTCTGGGTCTGCATTTAGGATATTTGTTTGGAAGCAGGGGCATGAATTTATCAAGTGGACCAAATGTCTAGCCAAGAGTCGAGGAACTCCGCAATGTAGATCCTCCACACTGGTGGTACCGAAATCAGTCCGTACCGTGGTAACCTGGAACCGCTCTCTGGGCTTCCCTTCCCATGTACCGCACTATCCAGGCTACCCCCCACGTGTCTTGATCGTACCTTGGTATTCCCTCCTCTGTACTAAGACCTCCAGGTCCAAACTTAGGCAGCGGCGCCAAAATGTAGAATGGTTAACAATACCAAATATACAGAAGGATACATTAAGCATTCACAGATACCATTCAACCAATTACCAATAATTCACTAACTACCAATATGATGAAAGATACAAAGTACCATACCAGAATACCAAATTGGCGAGGAAGTGTTTATTCCATTTATTATTACTAGAAAAACAACAACTCCATACAATAAAGCAAACACATATATATAATAGTCGGTTGGTTGGGGAAACCAATGGACGCACCTCCTCGCTCCTAACTACCCTCCCGACAACCATAACTAAGTCTTAATACAAAATGACTTTATCTCCTACTATAGTCACTAAACAGTGGCTGCATTATTTCAGTCCCACTATTTAACCACGGCTGAAATTATCATCTTTAAAGGGTGACATGTCCATTATTATAGGAGAAAATTCTAAATTAAAAATTTACATAGGACAACCTCTACGACTGAAAATTAAATAGCAAACTTAATTAAGCAATTACATAAGATCAATTTAAAAGTGGTTAGAATCCACTAGTCATTTTTTCATAACTATAAACTACTGCATCACCTATTAGCCCTTTACAACTTGACATTTGCATATTCCTACAAACCTAAAATAAGGTGAATAGAGATCACACAACTGTAAATTAAAAATTATGGGCTTCATAAATATGAATACTTTCTATAGAACCTTACAGACAATTGAAAGTCCAACATCGTTCTCAGCTGACAAATAATAGCATGTTCTCGCAATAAAGCATAATAATATGGACCCAAATTTTACATTCTAGCCAACCCCCACCTCCCGCAAAATAAGTTTGACTTAATTGATTTAAGGGTGGCCCCAAGACAAAAGTCTCGCGATCATATTGTGGGGAAACACTTAGGACCCACATAGTAGAAAGCTAAAGCAGTATAAATTGGCACTATGTCATATGAATGGCTGACATATGAAAATCTTGAAGATATATCTGCTTAAGAAATATTAATATAAAGGTGGACCCCACAAAGAAATCAAGTAGTCAAAATATGTAATTAACAAACAATTGAAATTACATCGATTAGCACCTATTGTTTTGGGATATATAGCCTTTTAATTAAAGGTAGCTTGAACTAGGATACACATTGTAGAATACTAATGCAATATAAATTAGATTATATGAATAAAAGTTTGTTGATTAATCCCTCTGTCAAATCAAAAGATTTGTTTATTGAAATAAAATGATTATACTAAATTGTAATGCTATTTTGCAATTGAAAAGAATAAGAGAAAATGCTCATATTGATACTTTCTTATAAAAGATCAAACTAAGTTAGTAAAACAATAAGAAAAAGGAATTACCTGTCACAGACATGCTCGAATCTGAGAAAAATACAACAATGAGCCCAGCAATGCAGATAGCAGCACCCAAATACTGCCAAATTTTATATTTTGTCTTGATAAATAATCGAGTAAGAATCATAACCCATGGGATGGTCCAGCAGTCCAGCAATGTCACACTAGTAATTGATGTATACTGGTATGCCTTCACAACTGTCATCACCACAAATATAAAAAAAATTGAAGACCCTCTAGAGAAAACCATACTGTTGCAGCAACGTTTTTGTCAATGTTTCGTAGTATCTTGTAGTTTTGCAAATTCAAAAAAAGAAATGGTTTTGACAACTAGCTTACAATAGTTGTTAGAAATAATAACCAAAGTTGCATGGACACAGATATGGATACGGCCATTTTTTAAGACCCCTAATATGGATACGGATGGATACAACATTCATAAAAAACACATACAAATATATTTAACACAATTTTCTAAGTTATAAGAGGAGATTTTCATTACTTTGAAAGCAAGATAGATACATAATGCTTCATACATAATATAAGTTGATTTAACAATTTACAATATGTAAACAATAGTAGAGATGGATTGGAAGATAACCCAAAACAATGGGTCGCTGAAATAGAAAAACATTTCATTTGTCTTCCTCATTAAATGTAGGTTTTGTTTGTTAAAAAAGAAATCATGATTGAAGTATTTTTAAATTAAGTTTAGAAAGATTTACATCAAATTTTTATAAATCAAATCACACAGTACCGGCATGGTTGGAAAATCAGGTTTTTTGGGCACGTGTGGGAATGGTATCCGACATGTATCTGTGCTATATCGTATCCATATTCGTATTGGGTACAAGGATACACAGAGGCAAAGGTGTATCTAGCTACTCTGATAGTAACTATTGGTTCTACAAATAATCGTATTGTTATTCATGAAGAGGGGTGAGGGGGCCTCGCATGTAATATTGTCCCTTAGCTGATTCTATTGTTAATTAAATGGGGTACCTTGATGGCTCTTCCTATCACATTAACTTGCTAATGTTGGCGCCATAGAGCTATTTTACTCGTTAATGTGCCTAATAGCATGGTTAAATGGATGCAGCTATGGGATTACATACCTTATTCCTTGTACGTAGTTATGCAGCTAATGATCTACATTTGGATAATTGGAAGAAGGATATGGTCATTAGCTCATCCAATAAGTAATTGTGAGATAAATGTTTATGTTTACTATGGAATATCTAAGTGAAGATTAAAGAACCTTTGACACTTCGACCACTATGGTGTTGTCCGGTAAATGGGTAGTTAGATAGTTAGTCGGTCCGAAGGAGTTACACGGATGCGACGGTTTGCCTCGCATCCCTTCGGACACTATATGTATACATTCTCCTTTCCGTAAGGAGGCAGATTATGATATATGAAATACTATTGTACTTGATGATGAGTAAATGAATATAATGCTATTAGACTTCTCTGTTATATACTTTGCTTGTACATGTATCTGTTGAATCTAGTTTACCCCTGAGGGAAAACATCTGGCGCCGATGCCTAGACGTACTCGGGAAGACAAGAATTGGATGGTGTGCAGACACGATGGGCCTACCGGTTGATGAAATTAATCCGGAAGCAGACAACGCAGTACATAACTATACGAAGGTGAAGACAATCAGACAAGGGAGTTTAGAATCCTGTTCCAGGCGGCAATCGAAACCTACATCTGCCGGGAGGCCTACGAGGAGGAAGTTCCAACAAGTGTTGTGTGGGCCGCGATTGAGGCTAATCCTGCAGCCAATCGATTGCTAAATCACCTCCCACGCTTATTGGCACAAGTATCGCTCACACAACGCGCTCGCCTAGAGGAGATTGCCTAAGAGGAACGCCGTCAGGAAATCCTCCGTGCATACAAGGCACGGGAACACCTCTGTCGCCAGGAGGAAGGCGATGGCAACCGTAGGTGACTCTGAAATGTGAAGACCAATCGAAGGGAAGAAAAGGACACAAAAAAAAACAATTGTAATGCGAAGTCATTCAATTGACAATGTTGTAAACCGACATGAATGAATAAAACAAGTGTTCTTTAAAAAACAATGTTTTGTCTTTAGTTTTGATGCCCAACCTTTTAAATAAAGATAAGAATAAGAAGGTACCGGAGGATGAATGTGAGGCCACACAGAAGGCTTTAATCTTCACACAGCAAATTGAACACCAACGCAGGCTGAGGCAACTTGCCCAAGACCAACTTGCCAGAGGGTTGCCCGAAGGGGACCTCGGAAGTGGTACGAAAGGTGCACAGGCCGACGAGGAGCCGTTCACTTCGCCCGAGCATCGGAGAGAATGAAGTAGGGAGGAGTTGCTTGAAGAAACACGGCGGAGGAAGGCCTTACTTCAGGAAAAGAGAGGTTAGTTCGAGAGTCTGACCCGTACACCTGGTGCGGAGAACCAAACTCCAAAAGGAGACGGTACGGCCGAAGGTGCTATTGACGCATAGGTGAACCCTCTATTTGAGCCAACAACTCCACATAGTACGGTACCACCAATTACACAGGCACAAGGGCAAGTGCCATCGGTCAATACTACACACACTAACCAAGCGAGTGCAGGTACGAGTGCTGGCACAAGCGGTGCCGGAGCACAAAATCCACCGCGGACACAACAACCAGTCAAACCACCTATGGCAATCCATAAAGAGAAATTGCCAAAATTTCATGGCGACGGTAAGGACGATCCAGTACAGCATTGTCGTACCTGTGAAACCATCTGGTCAGCCAACGGGGTCACTGACCAGGATGAGTGGGTGAAGCAGTTTCCTACCACATTGAGAGGAGTTGCCATTGATTGGTACTCCGACTTGGACAAAACGAAGGTAACCACATGGGACCAACTTAAGAAGGAATTCGAGGAGTTCCGACTCCTCAGGGCTGATAACGAAATAGTCTCTGAAATCTATGACACAAAACAAGGCAAGAAGAAAACGGTACGAGCCTACGGCCGCCAACTAAAGGAGTTAGTCGGGAAAATGGAGAGCCAGTCAGCAGATGGCCTCAAAAAGAGATGGTTTGTCGAGGGCTTGAATTCCAAACTACAGCGAAAGATGAAGATAGTACCCCCGACGTCTTATGACGATGCATATAACCGGGCCATGCACCTGGACAGTGAGCAGAAGACATTAAAAAAAAAAAAAAGAAGTAAATCCTCTTCGTCGGACGACGACACTTCTGACGAAGAAAGCAGTAGTGACGAGGGACCAAAGAAGGTCATGACACTCCAAAAAGATATGGAGAGAATGTTAAAGGAATTTAAGACAATGAAGGGGGGTACGGGCAAAGACGATGAACTCTGGTGTACGGAATGTAAAGAAAGTGGCCACACGAAGGGTGCCTGTCCCAAAAAGGCATTCTGTGACATCTGCCAAATTATGGGACATTCCACAAAGGAATGCCCATACAATCTGAAGGTACGAAACCAGCAGGTGCTCTTCACCGTCCACATCGGGGGCCACAGAACCAAACAACAATGCATCTTCAGGGGGCTACCCAGGCAACCGGCGAGGTGGATGAGGGAACAACAATTCCACTTGTAGTAGAATACAGTATGATGCAAAAGGACACCCGATGATCCAATGTAGAGCATGCAGCCAATGGGATCATTTTGCAAGAGAGTTCAATAATACTGAAACCCCTCAGAAGCTGTCGGTGGTGTGGCCCTGGCGACCACGAAGATGCGAATTGCCCTAAGTCGGGCGTTGGGACTAACCTGCTGGACATTGAAGGAAATACGCAGACAATGGAAGCTATACTTGCCCTCACCCAAAGGCAAGCTAAGCAAGCGAAGTACCCCGATCCTCGTACCAAGTAGCAAAGGATGCGGGAAGCACGAGAAGAATTAGAAAAGGCCATGAAGGCCCAACAAGAGACACAAGAGGTAGCGGGACCCTATAGCCGACGAGACACAGAACAAAACATCCTACGAGATGCTTCAAGTGGAGGTACCGGTGA
The DNA here is from genome assembly GCA_018584345.1 of Thuja plicata. Classification (NCBI taxonomy): domain Eukaryota; kingdom Viridiplantae; phylum Streptophyta; class Pinopsida; order Cupressales; family Cupressaceae; genus Thuja; species Thuja plicata. Next base: position 1,935,673 of record MU227000.1, read on the forward strand.
AAATCCAGGACCTCCTTCATACCATGCCGCATTTGGCGACAACACTACTGGGTACACGAGCCAACCAAACCAACACCATGCACAAAGACATTCCCATTCCCAGAGGATCCACGACGGACCCAATGTTGTTGACCTTCAATAATGGCAGACACCCAGCCGTGGTGGAGATGGGCATTCTAGGCACCATCTTAACAGACACCATAGTTGATGGCAGATCGGGAGTAAACATCCTACCAGAAGAAACGTGGAAAAAATTAGGGAAGCCTACCTTGTGGCCACCGACATTTAATTTGTTGGGCGTTGATCGGCATGGGATCAAGCCCCTCAGAACACTGATGGCACAACCAGTTACGGTTGGTGCACAATCGTTCGTACTTGACTTCGTCGTCATTCCACTTAAGCAGAAGGGTTACGACGCCATCTTGGGTCGAGGGTGGCTAGTGGCAGCCAAGGCAAACCATAACTGGAAACGAAATACCCTGTCAATGGAGAGTGGAGGCAAGAAATTTACAATTGACCTTCGGACACAGTTGGTGAGTGAAGAACTCACATCCTCGTCAGGGTCAGAATCTGAAGAAGAAAACGACAGACGGGACCATGAAAGGCACAGAATGGAACCAAATGAGGAAGGCATACTAAATCTAGGATAATGCTCGGAAGATGATGTGGATTCACTAAACGGACTTTTCCATTGGCAAATGGAGGATTACGAGATGTTCACTCCATGCAATGTACTAAGCATCCAGGAGGAATCGGACAAATTTCCCCCAAAGTACAGGGAATATAAGGGAATGCTGCAATTGATAATGCACCAGCACACTAGTCTGGTAATCAAAATGACATGAGGTACGAGGAACCATTGGTGAAACCCCTGAATCTCGGCACGGAAGCAGAAGTGAAAGTCATCCTCGTAGGGGATGACTGGACCCTAGTTTTAAAAGTCGCGGCATTCAAAATATTTACTGAATACAAAGATGTATTCGCGTGGACGTACAAGGACTTGAAGGGCGTCCCACCCGAACTGTGCATTCACCGTATTTTGTTGGTACCAGGTGTCGTACTAGTACGGCACCAGCCATACCGGATGAACAAAAACTATGCCGCCAAGGTGAAAGATGAAATCGAACGAATGCTCGAGGCCGGGATTATCTTCAAGGTTCAAACTAGTGAATGGGTATCTCCCATCGTGATCTCTCTCAAGGAGGGAAACCAGATCCGGATTTGTGTTGCCTTCCGGTGCCTGAACGCAGTTACTATTGAAGACCCATTTCCCATTCCGTTTATAGATTCTATCCTTGAGTAGGTAGCTGGCCACGAAATCTATTCATTCATGGACGAATTTTCTGGCTACAATCAAATATCAATAGCAGAAGAGGATAAACTGAAAAACAACCTTTGTGGTGGAAGACGGAGTATACACCTACAACCGAATGCCATTCAGTCTCTGTAATGCACCAGCTACGTTCCAGAGAATAACCCTCCATATATTCAATAAGATGTTTGTTGGTAACTTTAAGGCTTTCCTCGATGATTGGTCCATTTACAGTGGGGAGGAGACACATCTGAAGGCCTTTGGTGAATGCATGGACAGGTGTTGAAGGGTACAACTTGCACTAAACCCCAAGAAATGTCGGTCCATGGTGCCGCAGGGAAGGCTGTTGGGGCATATCGTGTGCAAAGCAAGACTCAAAACCGACCCCAATAAAGTTCGAGTGATTGTGGATATGGAATCTCCACGCGATGTCACTGGGGTTAAATCCTTCCTGGGACATATTGGCTACCATCGAAAGTTTATTAAAAATTTTGCCCAGATATCCTACCCCCTCGACAATCTCATCAGAAAGGGAGAACCCTACATATGGGGAACGACTCAAGAGGAAACCTTCAGAGATTTAAGATCACGACTGTTGGGAGCACCCATTTTGACTTATCCGAACTAGGACAAACAATTCCACGTGCACATCGATGCTTCTAACTTTACCATAGGTGCGACATTAGCTCAAATCGGTGACCATGGGTTGGAACACCCGGTCTACTTCGCTAGCAGGTTACTGTCAAAGGCAGAAAAGAATTATAGCACAACGGAAAAAGAGGCCCTCGGCATGGTCTATGCCGTATAGAAATTTAGACACTACCTGCTCGCAACCCCTTTCACATTTTATGTAGACCACCAAGCATTAATGTACTTGGTGAATAAACCAATAATCCAAGGACGGGTGAGTTGATGGTTGTTGTTGCTGCAAGAATTCACCTTCACCATTATAGTACAGTCGAAAAAAAGTCACGTGATTGAAGATCAACTGTCTAGAATCAAATCTACAGAGCCCGCCGACGAAGTGAATGATGATTTTCCAAATGCGCACCTATTCCATATTGTGGTTTTACCAACGTGGTACACCAACATTGGTGAGTACCTCTCCACATCACAGTTTCCCTGAGATATGCCGCCAAGAGAACGATGCAAACTGGTCCTCAGAAGTCGAACGTTCCAACTCATTAACGGGCTTCTCTACAAGATGGGGCCAGACCAAGTCCTCCGACGATGCGTGATGGAGGAAGAAGTTACAAGTATTCTGAGGGAAGCACATGAGGGTCCGGCGGGAGGACACATGGGGCCTGATACAACAGCTAGGAAGCTGGCCGAATTGTTGTGGCCGATGCTGTAAAACGACGCCAAGGAGTGGGTTGTTAGCTGTGACGCATGCCAGTGGGCCAGAAAACCACTTAAGAGGGATTTCATGCCCTTAAATCCCTCAGGTGCCTAGGAATTATTGGAGAGATGGGGATTGGACTTTGTGGGACCTTTGAAAGTCGGTCGACCACGGCGATGCACATATATAGTGGTGGCTACAGAATACCTAACAAAATGGGTGGAAGCACGTGCCTTACCTGACAACACGACTATGAGTACAGCATGGTTCATTTATGAAGAAATCATCACTCGGTACGGCATTCCACTTCAGTTGACAAGTGACAGGGGAGGTCACTTCGTGAATCACGTAGTAAAGCTCCCCACGACAGAATTTAAAAATTTTCATTCTCTATCCAGCCCATACTATCCAAGAGCAAACGGCCAAGCTGAAGCCACAAACAAGATCTTGGTCTCTGTAATTTACAAGTCGGGTGGTGTGGAGAAGGAAGTCTGGGAGGGGAAGTTACCCTCGGTCTTGTGGGCCTACCGCACCACCTACAAGGTTACCACGGGCCAGACGCCCTTTCAGCTGATGTACGGCCAGGAGGCTGTCGTTCCAATGGAATTTATGGTGTCGAGTCTTCGCATAGCTATTGACATCAAACTCGGTGACATGGACAATCTTCGGGAACGTCTATACCTCCTAAATAAATTGGATGAACGAAGGATGATGGTACAATGGGCAACCGATGTAGCTCAACAACGAAGAAAGCATTGGCATGATAAGCACATCCGTCAGACAAGGTTCACACCGGGTCAACTCTTTCTTAAATACAACGGGCAAAATGAGATTAAGCCCGAAAAATTCAAGGTGAAATGGTTGGGACCCTATAAGGTCCGGGAAGTCGGGAGTAACAGAGCAATTAAGTTGTGGGCGCTCAACGGTACGGAGCTTCCGGACGCGGTCAATGGATCGAAATTGAAAATTTATCATGAACAACCAGACAGAAGGCCCCGGTCACGTTCGGAGTAATTATAAATAAATAAATTATAAAAATATATATATATAAAAAAAAATGAAAGTCGAAAGTTACCGTACGGTAACAAGTACCATACGGTGAAGTCACCCGACGGTGCCAACACCGGATGGTGACTACTCTGTCATAAAAGGAGTCGTTGGAAGCCAGAAGAAATAGGAGGGGAAGCTAGAAGAAATCGCAGGGGAAGCTAGAAGAAATCACGAGGAAGCCAGCGAAAATCGCAAGGAAGCCAGAAGAATCACAGAGGAGAAAGACCACTGTACGGCAGTACAACGATTTCAGCATAAGACAACCGTACGGCGTACGGATATTTCAGCATAAGTAAATCGAAGACCGTGCGGTTGGGAAGCAGCAGAGACTAGAAACAAGGCAGCCATACGGTAGGCGAAAGCAATGAAATTAAAGGTGAGCATGACCGTACACCCGTACGGATTGGAGTATTAAATCCCATATGGCTCCACTCATTTTGAAGAATAGAAAGTAAACAAAGTGCCGAACGGTACCGTACAATAGGAGAAAAACGTTGGACTTATTGATTGTTGAAGAAGAGCGACCGTACATCCGTGCGGACCAGCGTATTGAGTGGGAAGTCACAGGCAGCCGTACAAGTTGGGTACCGTACAATTCCCCAGCCAGTTAGGGATTTCAAAGCGGTTATATTGCAAAAGGACAAATAGGAAACAGTTATGGATTCAGCTGGCAAACGGAGTTGGAGAAATAAGTTGGAGAGCATGACCAAGAAAGCTAAGGTACTACCATCGGGAGTGAAGGTTGCGGGTGCCATGGATGTTGGGAGTTCGAAGAAGAAAGTAGCAGACTCGAAGGAGGCAGTGACTGCACACACGGTTACATTCGAGGGCTTGAATGGCCTGGAATGCAGAAAATGGTGGAGGGAGACACCTAAGGATGACCAGGTGAAGAAGAGTCTCAGACACGCATGGGTTCATTGGGCTATTTTAATGCCCTTGTTTTGTATTAAAGATTTCGAACCCCAGCTGCGCCAAATGATAGAATCATTTGATACATTTTCACGTACCAGCACGTTCAGCTACCTAGGACATAATCTTACAGTTTCATTCCACGCCGCTGATTTCAGACGGGTTTTTGAAATTCCAGGAAGGAGGGGGCAGAAGATCGACACCAAGCCCAAGAAAATGACGCAAGAGGTCAAGGAAAATTGGGTACGAAGGGTTGCAGGAAATGTTACCCCTGATGAAGTGGAAGCCCTAGCAAAAACAACTTCAAGCAAAGGATTAAAGAGGACTGAGATCGCGGAAGAGCACTGGCGGTGCATTATGGATGTCATCAGAAGTCGGCTCACCGGTGCCAGCAGAGCCTCCAACATCACCTTTACGCAGATTTCATTGATGTATGGTATTCTGAATGGCGTAGTTTACGACTGGGCAACGTTACTTGCTCACAGGATGTACGAGTTCATGACCTTGCAACACCGTACTTTTTGCATGCCACATCATGCCATCGGGCTATTCCTAGAAGCCACGCAGCTGCAGATTCCGAAGAAGTGGGTGTTGAGGCCAAAGAGCATTATATCTACAGACGAGCCCTTGATTTTCTGCTGGAGATACTTGGATATCGGTGAGGTACCATCCGGGCAACGGAAGAGACGGCAGGAAACAAAGTCGGAGGATATCGACAGTGACCGCGAACCTACATCATCTGATAGTAGTCCGTCGGAGACTAGCAGCCACAACCATATGGAGTTAGCGGTGGAGTCCACACCACGGGTTGTCTTGTTCACTCCACTACAACTTGGGGCTATCCAATACACCCCGGCCACGGCCACGACCACTACCATGCTTACTACGGTTCTCAGTCCAGCATTTGGGTAACCGAGGGCCCCAGTGGTTGAGTCTAGTTGCACCTCCGGAGATTGTAGTCGTGGGTACGGAGCCATGTGATCCGATCGAGGTTGTCGAGATGGAGCCTCCAGCGGAGAGCGGAGGGCCGAGTGCAAAAGAACAACTAGAGGAGGCATGACAGGTGGAAATGAAGAAGCAACTCACCATGTTTGAGCTTACACTAGCAGAAGAGGAACCTGTGAAGTTTTCCCCTCGGCCGGAGGAGATAGTTGAGACCGAGGCAGTCGGTTCCCCGGCCAGAAACACACCAAAGGCACACAGAGGTCCCTATAGTGTTGTCTTCAGTAGAGCAGCAATCGGAGGAGACTGGGGATAGCATGGCTAGTGAGGTAGGGCCTCGGATTCGCCAGACTCAGAGCCGGGAAGACATGGAGTTTTGGACAGATGTAGAGATACGGGGTAAGAAGATGGTGGCCAAAGCGCAGTCGCAGGCTCTCGAGGATGTAGCCGCAGACTTGCAGCACCTCCTTACCTACATGCGCAGGGACTGTTATGTCGAGTTTGATAGGTGTTTCACAGGAGATTGGCCTACTTTCGACACAGGCTATGCGGGAGGCCTAGAAGGTGGCAAAACCTGCCATAGAGAGTCAAGCAGCAGCCTAGGTGGCGGATTTGAAGAGGGCGTTTCGGGAGCTGCTCTATTCTTTGCGGCGTATTGAAGCCGCCTCTGCCGATGCGCATGAGATCGCGACTAAGGCCAAGCATGAGTTGACCACTCGCTTGCTTGATTTGGAGCAGGCTATAAATGAACAATGGAAGCATTGGATCACTCTGGAGGTGTCCATGAACGAGGAAATACACACTTTGGAGACTCATTTGGAGGCCCAGCAGGCGGCACAAGAGGAAAAGGAGACTCAGTTTGCAGCTGAGAAGGCTGCCCTCATTCAGCAGCTTTCCTCAGTCACGGAGGACTGAGACCGTATGGCTCATGAGCGGGATCAGGAGCGGGCTTTGGAGGAAGCCAAGCAGAAGGAACTCTTGAAGGCAGCAGGGATGGTGAAATCTTCCTTGGAGAATGAGCTACGGGTTAAGCACCAATTGAAGGCCCGGACAGAACAGGTGTATAACCTTTGCGAGCAGTTTGGGAAGTCAACAGGATCAGCATCTTTCTCAGGGATGCCTTCTCATCCCCCACCTAGTTCTTAGTTCTTGATGAGACCTTGTTGTTTTGTCAAGTCATCATTTTCCATTTTGTTGTCGTCGTCAGGAGACGACTTACTTTTTTTGGGGGGGGGATGATGTTGTCCGATAAATGGGTAGTTAGACAGTTAGTCAGTCCGAAGGAGTTACATGGATGCGATGGTTCGCCTCGCATCCCTTCAGACACTATATGTATACATTCTCCTTTCCGTAAGGAGGCAGATTATGATATATGAAATAATGTTCTACTTGATAATGAGTAAATGAATATAATGTTGTTAGACTTCTATGTTATATACTTTGCTTGTACATGTATCTGTTGAATCCAATTTACCCCTGAGGGCAAACATATGGTGCTTGGAGAAGATTTTAAACTAGCTTCCAACCTAATGGATTGAGCATTGAAAAAATTACAAAGCAAGATACTAATGTTGTTCATGGAGTTTGCATAATTTTGAATAGATAACCAACTTGCCTTATATATTTTTTACTAATGCAGGGCATTTTAAATTTCATTTGACAGTCAAATATGAGCTAGTGAGAAAACTTTTATGAATTCCTATAATTTAGCTCATAGTTTGTAGTTGATCTCAACTTCAATTGAGATATCAAGACAACAATAAGCAACAATATTTGGTAGTCAATATTCTAGATCAAGATTTATATACCGATAAAATAAAATTTACATCAAGATTTATTCACAATTGACAAAGCCTATGTTTTAGGCAACAATTGTGATATGACCTTCATGCAAGACCATGATATCTAAAAAAAGAAGTTTCACTTTACATTACCATTTTCCCCTAAGAGCAATTTAATTAACATGTCTATAAGTTTTTGGGCTAGTAGACCAACTTCTATTATTGTGAGCACATGACAACTGTGGGTGTTTAAGGTCAATTCGCTTTATGATATTCCAAATTATCCTACAACTCCAGCCATAATTATGTCTTCAAGTTTCTTATTCTATTCAATTTATGTTACGAGAAGCCTAGGCATGAGTCTCTCATCTACCTCAAGTAGAAAGACTCCTTCCACACCAATGCCCACAAGGAGGCGAATGAAGAAGAGGGAGACAGAGTAACTCTAGCCACCACACAGGGGGCATTGCCCTAGTCGTCAAGGAGCACTTGTAAACGGGCTACCTCAAGTGCAATTTTATCAGCTTGCACTTGAATATGCTATAATACATTAGAACAAGTCGTAGTTTTTCTTGTTTCTATGTTTTATGTTATGGGCTTTAGCCTATATGGACTCTAGAAGTGTGATTCTATATCCACTAACTGTTTTGTGAATATGTGTAATGTTGGCATATGATTACATTGACATATTTTATAGCTGAACACATTTAGTTTGCACTTGGTTATATATAGCAAACTGGTCATACGGTTTCATAAGATAAGATTTATGTGGTTATTCTTATGTTTATATGGCTAACATCCTTGTTATGGATCAGGTCTTGATATCATGGGTTTGATATCGGTTGAGTCCTTGTGACTCGTGGATCTTGGATCCACAGGTTGAGTACATGGAGACATCATGGACTTGATGTCGAGAAGCCATTACTCGGAGCATTTAGTGAATATCATGGACTTGATATTCAGCCAATGTTGTTGATATCATGAGTTTGATATCGGTTGAGTCCTTGTGACTCGTGGATCTTAGATCCACAGGTTGAGTACATGGAGACATCATGGACTTGATGTCGAGAAGCCATTACTTGGAGCATTTAGTGAATATCATGGACTTGATATCTGGCCAATGCTGTTGATATCATGGGTTTGATATCAGTTGAGTCCTTGTGACTCGTGGGTCTTTGATCCACAGGTTGAGTACATGGTGACATCATGGACTTGATGTCGGGAAGCCATTACTCGGAGCATTTAGTGAATATCATGGACTTGATATTCGGCCAATGTTGTTGATATCATGGATTTGATATCAGTTGAGTCCTTGAGGCTCGGGGATCATAGATCCACAGGAGAGTATATGGTGACATCATGCATTTGATGGACTTGGTATTCGGTAAGCCAATGTTCTTGATATCATGGATTTGATATGATGACATAATAGACTTGATGTCGATAAGTTATTGATGAATATCATGATTGAGTCTGTTAGACTCAAGGTTGAGTATGTGGTAGGCATCATAGTCGTAATGACTATAGGCCAATACTCGGAGCACTTGATGAATATCATAGGTACTTGATATTCAAAATATTATCATGGATTGATGGAATACATGTGTGACTTATGTTTTCATCATGTTTGATAAGATGATAGATGTGATATCTATGACACTATTGGATAAGGAATCCATTGTGGTTATGTTTTTGATTCCTACTATATATGGGAGATCTATAGGTTGATCTTTTCCTCAAGTCCAAGAGGGAGTGTTAATGTTTTGGCCTTTACAGCAAAGATCAACACATTGGACAAAGCGGCAAGAATAATAATTAATATATTGGATATATTATTGATATATTTGATTATGATAAAATTGGTTGGATAATAATAATAAATATAAAAGGTTATATTTATTATTAAGGATTGATTTTAATAATTAAATATAGAGCAAATAATATAAAAGAACATATTATTATTATGAACTCAAGTCGGCCAACTTGGGAGGCCAAGAGTTTATCTTATAAGCTCATATATTTTTGCGACTTGGAGAAGGTAAGAAGAAACCAAAAACATAACGTTGCCTTCTTCCTTCAGCAAGATCTTTGGATGAGCAAATTTACGGAGCAGATGCAAACATTGCTTTCTACTTGGCATTGATTCTTGAGGCAGCAAATTTGACCTTCTCTAGGAGCGAAAATACTAGCAGCGAATTACATTTTGGAACAGACCTTTTAAGCTCTTATTCAAGGGCGAATTAGAGCAGAATTCAAGGAGAATTAAGCAGCCCTAAAGGACGAATTAAGGCAGAATTAGTGCAGCATTCAAGGGCGAATTGTAGCAGCCCTAGAAGTGCGAACTGGGACAATATTGAGCAGATTATTAGGGCGAATTGTTTCAGCCCTAGAAGGGCAAATTTGAGCAACTCCAAGGTGCGAATTAGGGCAGTCCAAGAAGGGCAAATTAGGATGAATTGAAGCAGTCCTAAGGTGCGAATCTGATAGCACATTAAAGACATTCGAAGACAGATTCATAGCAGTCCTTGGAGGCATAGGTGCAGATCGAATTCATTTCAAAGTCAGATCTGAATGCTGATTAGGATCAATCAAAATTGAAGAAGCTCCAAGAGGGCTAAATTGAACATCCATAGAAGTCACATTGGAGAACTTGAATTCTGATTTCCAAGTACTATCTCTCCTTTGTGATTTCATATTTATATCCTGTGCTTAGTGTTTGAAAGACTTCTATAGATTGCATATTGCTTGTGATAATCTGAAAATATTAACAACACAAGCAAAAGAATTACTTGATTAGTGGTAAGGTCACCATGATAATTAGGTCGAGGACCAGAACCCCTATTGCTTGCCAAGTTGAGAATAATATGAGAGCATTGTAATGTACCCTTTTTAAGTGTTACCTTATTTTTGTCACGACTCTAAAATTTGATCTTATTTTGACAAAATAATGTTTCAAGACATTTGAGTGTTTTAGCTAAATTCACTAAGTCTTTAGCCCTCTCAAAAAATCTCCATACATAGCCATTTTTCACTCATATCGACATTTTTGTAAGTTTGGGTAATCATATCGGTAGCCAACAAGGTTTGTCTAACCACTTTCTTTATTGAAGTCTTTATATTTATCTCCCTTTGTCGGTTTTTACAATCTTAAGTGTCAACTTTTAAAGTGTGAAGGTCCAAGAGTTGAGTCTTTTTGAGTCTATCTTTTGTGTGTCGACGTTTCTTCACATATCGATAACTTCTGAGGTTTTGATAACTCTTGAAACCTCCAAAAATATTCCTTTTCAATGTATTTTTCAAGTGCGTCGGTAAGAAATGAGGTTTCACAAACCGTCTGAACTTCCGACAACGGTCAATGGTCAACGTTCAAGTTCAAAGAGATGTCTCAGGGAAGATAAACAGTATGGGTAACTACGGGAGTTTTCAAAACCAATGAAAGTACCACAAAGTTCGCATAAAGTTTGAAAGTCTCGATAAAGGAAGGGTTCGAGGATCTCAAAGGATAATGTGCCATGTCGGTAAAATGCGAGGTTTTAAAAACAAGTCTAACCTTCAACAATGTTTTCAAAAGGGACCATTTTGCCAATAATAGACCAAGTTGAAATTCAAAAAGCAAGTGTTGGTAATGTGATGGGTTAGTGAAACTAGTCTAATTGCCGACAAAGTTGTTTGCCCTCAAGGGTAAACGGGATTTAACAGAGACATACAGGAAAGTAAAGCATACACAGTGATATAGAAAGAACTTTAGATATGGTTCATTACTTCAGAATGTTGTGTACAATGCAAAATGTATTCCCGTACAAAAACATGTCTTCTTCTATCGAGAGACTAAGTACATATAGGTACCGAAGGGGTGCGAGGCGAACCGTCACACCCGTTGACTGCCTTCAGTACATAACTATCTAATTGCCATATTACCCGACAACATCATCCCCCCAAAAAAGAAGCCGTCTCCAGACGACAACATACAAAATGAAGATAATGCCCATTACATAACATAAAGAAACCAGCTAAGAGGAAGTGGAAGGGGGCATCCCTGGAACTGACGGTTGGGATGCAGAAGGGTTCAATTTCCTCCGCAACTGATACACCTACTGAGTACGGATATCTAGATCCGCCTGTACTTGGGAGTTGGCTTCGGCAGCTTCCTTGAGCTTCATATATGTACTTAGTCTCTTGATAGAAGAAGACATATAGGTGCCGAAGGGGTGCGTGGTGAACCGTTGCACCCGTTGACTACCTTCGGTACATAACTATCTAACTGCCGTATTACCCGACAACAAAAGTTATCAAACAGGACTGCTTTGCTGACAAAGGCTAGAGATGAAGTTTAAAACAAAACAAAGGGGGTGTCGGTAAATATAAAGAGTTGGTGAAACCAATCAAAATACCAACAAAGTTCAAAGAAGAAGCAAAAATGTTGATAAAGGAGAAAAAGGTCAAAGGTTTCAAATAGAAAAGAAAGTCGTGAACGAAGAAGTTTTCAAAACTCATCGAATTACTGATGAAGTTCACTAAAGTGCTCAAAAGCCCAACAAAGTAGTTAATTTCAAAGGCAGAGAAAACTTAAGAACTAAGAGCAAAAACACATTGGCAGTATCAGTACTCAAAACCAAGAAAGTTTTCGACAAGAGAAAGAATGAATGAAAAGTGAAGTGTGAAGATGAGAAAAGAAAGTTGAAATGAAAGAGAAGAAAAGCTCAGGCAAAAACAAAGTCACAAGTGGCTGAAGCTACAATATGGGGACCACACTTCAGTCAGTTACATTCACAACTGCCAAAATATCTTGACAACCCTCCACCAATCAATTTCAAGCTGGAGCACATTATGTTTATAAAGTTCACTTTAATGATATTTTAACTCATTATTGAGTTTGTTTTGATTCTTTAAAAAAAGATTTAGTTACGGAAATTGAAGGGTCATCTTTTGGCTATTTATTGTAAAATCTTCTTAAAAAGAAGGGATTCAGTTTCGGAGAGAGGGAGAGTAGTTTTTATTTAAGACATAATCCTTGTACAGGGGCAGAGTAGTCTGTGAGCTATTTGTTTTTAATCAGAGGAAAGGAGGAAATATATATTAAATCTGTGTGTTTGTGTATTCCAATTGACTGCAGATTTGCCTTTGAGTTTTCACAGTTTTTCTTTGGTGTTTTCCTTTTCTATCGGATTATGCATATGTTTACTATGGAATCAGCGAGTTCTAAGTTATTCATATATCTGGAGAGGGATTACTAATTCTTTCTCTTGTTTATTATTTATGAGCATGTGCGGATAATCTGTGTTGTTTACCTTTGTTCCTTTCACTTTAATTTCAAATCACATTTGCATCATGGTTATGTGTAGGTGTTAGTTTGCCTTTCTTGCTTTCTGGTTAAAAGCATATCCAAAAAGTTAGATTACATCATACGAATGAGCTGTACCTCTAAAATTCAGAGAAAAATCAGTAATTTAATACTGATATCTGCAACTGTTAGTTGCAGTTTGTTTTTACAGCTGGGCTAAATTGTGTCAAATTGTTGATCAGTTTGAAAAGACAAATTTGTTCACTAACATTAAGCAATATTGATTTGTTAACAATTAGCCAGTTTTCGAGTCCCATTGAACACTAATTGGTGTGCTAGGGAGAACTCAAAAGCCTACGGGAAACAAAGTATAGGTTTTGAGGACTTAATTAGTTCCTTTAGTTCTGAAAAAGGGACGTGGCATATAATGAATATGATGAATGCCTTATCATATTCATAATTGAAATTTCCTATATTTTAAAAAAATTCCTAATTTTTTAATTGCCTCTGCCATCTCTTGCAAAAACATATTGTCCATTGTGAACCTTGTTGGGGAAACATCATAGAATATATTAAATACTTAATAGCTTTTCCATAGGAAAGGTGAGTGAATCACACTATATTTGAGTAAAGTTGCCTTGTGTCCCTCATAATCAATTGCTTTGCTAGCACATACCTCCAAATATCTCTCCTAACATTACTATTTTATTTATGAACAAGTGTTTAAGTTATCATTTATAAAACATTTTTTGGCAATTAATGTGTGGCCCAAAGCAATTATTTTAAATAACATTAAAATGTATTAAAGTTAAATTAAATATTTGACATTAGCGTTATTTAATTTAATAAAATGACTAAGTGGGCGCCTAAGGGGAATAAGTTGTTTTAATTAAATAAAGTGAACACCTTGGAGTGAGTGCTAACTTTGGGAGACATAATGACAAAAATAAATTAAATTAAAAAGTGTAAATTCCTAAAAGTGAGGTGGGCATTTGGAGGTCTTTACAAGGCATTTTTGTAGCTCGTTTTGTATTATATATGGATTTGATATTGAAAACAAAACTTTGTTGGATTGAACTTGTTCATCCTATGGCTGTGAGGATGAAAACCCCTGTAGATAACTTTTTCTTCGTTGGTGAAATATCTAACCTAGGAGATTGACTAGTGGTTTCATTCAAGAATCATGTTTGGGCTTTATTTGAGACTAATTTGCTGGTTTCTTCAGAGGATTTCAAACTGGAGATTTCGAAGGCAAGAAGAGCAGAGATCATTGCAGATTTGCCTCTTTTTCCCAGCCGTACCGTTTCCCCTGCTGGTCATGTAAGCAAGGAGGTGGTGTGGGAGAGTGTGGAGAGTGGCGGCTAGGTTTTGAGGGGATTTTCTGCTGCTTTGGAGGAGTCTAGGACCTTCTTGCTCAGAGACAGCCAAGTTGTAACTTCTCGAGGTGATTTTGTGTAGTGATGTACAAGTTTGTTGATGCCAATTTGCATATTTTAATGTAAAATAAGGCCTGTGCATTTCCAAAATTTAATGGGTATGCTTGTATTGTGTATTTGAAGCATTTTGGCTATCCATGTAGTATTCATTTTGATGATATATTGTAACAGTATTCTAAAATTAAATCGGAAACTATTTGAAAATGTGGGTATTTTTTAATATTGTGTTTTGAAGAGATATTTCATTTTAAATCATTGCTGCAAATAGTTTATTGCAGTATCTATTTTTGTACCTCTTTCAGCATTCCCAAAACAAACTCAAATCAGAAAAATACACCAATTAAACAAGGGTGTATATTACATACAGCAATAATCACAAGCCAGAAATGCAAATCTTACACCCACAACTCTCTACAAATTGAACAGGTATGATAGAGCTAAAGGTCTGCTGCCATGAAATCCCTACATGAACTTTGGATGAGCTTCATCCTTTCAGGTCAATGGGGTTTGTCCTCCAACTTGTGAGATCAACGGTTTTTCATCCTTCAATCTTATGCAAACCCAAGAGTTTTCATCCTTCAATCTATGCATTCAAACACAAGTGCTCAAAACAAGGTTTATAATTTGGGTTTATCATTTACGTGGTAGAAAATTGAATGAATCCTCCAAGAACAGGCCCGCCTTTTGATATCCATGAACCCTTTCAAATCTATGGCTAGTAATGGATTCCATCTCAACTTGATGGCTTGGATCTTGATAGAGCAAGGATAGACAAGCATACAACTACCACAGATGGCATCCAATAAGCACGAGATTGGTTGTGGCACACAATCAAAATGAATCTCTTTTCTCAGTTCCATTCAAACAAGTTTACTTAATCGACCTTCTTCAACCATTGCTAGTAGCCATGTGTAAACATATGCCATTGAGATTTGACTATGGTTTTTGGGTGGTAAAATCCCCTTTTTGGTGTAAAATTGGTCATTAATGGTATTCATATCACGTATGGTAGGTAGGAATGAACAATAAAAAAGGTGGGAATGTCAAAGTCCAATGGTCGAGGATACCACATGATAGATGCCACCGGTTGTGAGTTGGGGAGTTGGGGAAAGTCATTCTGATAGGGAGAAGTCTGATTCTATGACAAGGCAAGGGCAAAGAGTGAGAGTCTTAGGGAATGATGGTAGGGACGAGAAGTCTAATACTTTAACAAATATGAAGGAAAGGTGGAGTTGGGAGAAGAGGCATGCCAAGGAGGATAACTCCGACACTCCTACAACTTGCAAGCTTAAAACCATTTGTAACCTTAGCAATTTCTAAACCTGAAAGGCACATACAAGAAGAAGAGGAAAAACATATAAGAAAAAATCGACCAAGGCCTTTAGTCCATAAACACAACTTAATTGAAAAGGAAACACATTGAACAGCAGTATTAAAACTACATATGATCAGAAATAAGGTGTTTAAGCGTGAAAAATTGGTGTATTGGGAATGGGGACATTTCCTTTTTTTAGCATCAAAAGGGGACGGCCCCAAGGCATCCCCCCATCACAGGACATCCCGGAAACAGGGACACCTGAAAAAAACCCTAAATGTTTATTGAAAAGCCAAGTTTCCTAAAAATAAATGTAAACTCAATAAATGAATGTTGAAAGGAAATGCAAATCAGACTTCTTATCAGCAAAGGAACTCCTAATTTGCATTTTAAATCTATCCCTTCCATCTACAAAATTTTCAAAAAAAAATCAACGGTGTTTCACTACACCCCCACTGCACAATACCACTCTTATAGTTGGTTATAATGTACTTTTTCTTGATATGGGACATAAGGATTCTACTTGATGTGGGAAGCTCCATCTATAGGAGTACATCTAATTTATGTTCCATTTCATATCAAAGGTACCTACGATAGCCAATTAAATTGTCATTTTGTGAGGCATTACGTAAGCCTTGCAATTGTTGGTGAGTGTGATGTCCCCTTCTAGCTAGAGACATCATTCTAGCTATTGATTAGCCTATCATTGGACCCTCGTAGACTAATACTAATGGATAGGGGGTCAATTTTGTGCACAAGAGAATTTGGTTGTCTGATGATCTGACTTCCTCATGAGTTCAGTACCTTTGATTGGATTAGAGAGGTGATTTAGACTTCTTTGTGTTGTGTTTTTCTATTTTTAGCAGTTGCTATTTTTAGCAAGATTATTTGGTCACATGGGAAATAATTACTCTGACTCCCGTTTTAGACGACATTGTCAGATTCTCAGTTTTGAGTGAGTTATGGCATCTCTAGTGGATTCCAGCATTAATCAAGGATTAATGATTTAATATTAAAGCTTAAATTAACTTTATATTAAATCACTTAAGTATGGGTCCACTCATCATCGGATGGGGCCAAATGAATGTATTAAGTGGAGGTGAAATATTAATTGATATTTCCTAAGCCTAAATCATTAAATTTATTTAATGATTATTTTTCCAATGCATTGAAGAAAGAAATTGCAGCTTTCCAAGGACTTTCAATTTAGGGTTGGAAAGCTTATTTATACTTGCTTGGGAAGAAGAAAAGACATCCATTGTCATTTGCAAAAATTGATCATTGTTGTTTTGAGCTTTGAGAAGGATTTACAGCTTTACCATTGGAGAACGTCGTTCTTTTGTGTCTCCATTTGAGCTGGTGCAATATCCAGTGAATTTGGAATATCGGAGAGTTTCATCCAGAGACTCAGTTTGGGCTTCAACGGTATTGGTTTACAGCAGTTGGGAAGAAAGAAGATAGTATTATTATTACAGAATAAGGAGGAATAAGTTGCAACTAGTGGTCATCATTCCAATTTGCAGTCACAACGAGAAATTGCAGCCTACAGGCAAATTGGTGCTAATCCTCAAGATCTGCGATTTTGGTTTTAAAAATCAAATAAATTACATGTGGTCCGTGTTGCTGGTTAAGGGCTTGACAGAGCAGTTTTGGGTCATTTTAGACATTACCGAGTTGCAAGAAATAGTTTACTTCAGCAGCTGGTGTACTCTTCCAGGTTTTTTTATGCATTTCATAGTTGCTTTTTGTGCTCATTTTCCAATAAAGGATTGTCTGGATTCTTACTTGTATTTCATTTTGAAAATTAATAGAAGTTGCAGCAGCTGATTACATTGTTACAGAATTTCAGATTATTGCATAATTGTTTTTTATTCTAAACCCCTTGAAAATCAAAAAAATCCATTAACTTTCAAACAACAAAAGTGTGACAAACATCTACAACAGTTAGGGACCGATTGGGGTTCTTACATTGGTATCAGAGCTAAATCCTGCCATCCAGAGGGTTAGGGGTTTTACATGCAGCTAGAAGAAGTTGGTCCTCACAGGTATTATACACGCAGGAGAGCCTTCCTTGAAGGTGAACAAGTTTTAGACAGGCAGTCGGTCACCATGGGTGACAGGCATGATGGTAGCCCACCCAGGGTAAATAGGAATGATGAAGATCAGGAAACCAGAGAGTTTTTTAGAGCCATGGCTACAGGGCAGTAGTAGGTAGCTCAGGCGTTGCAGGCTCTCACTACTATGGTGGAGCGCATGAACCCACCGGCTAGGCAAAATCTAGATCAGGAGGATAACAGGAGTACTATAGGATCTCCACAAGCACAGAGGACACATTCTAGGACACTTGACAAACCCACACGTCCGACCTTTCTTATAGAAGAATCAGGAGCCAGCAGAGGAAGCTGGGGATGAGATGTTTTCAGACATCCTTATGACTGCAAATGATGAATGGGAACTATTAGCACCACAGGTACGAGAGAGGATGAATTTTGAGAGGTTTGTGAACCGAAGGAGAGAACACTAGCGTGCAGTCAAACAGGACAGGAGACCCAGGGGACAGGATAATGAGTTGAAGCATGCTACAGGCAAGCTTTCTTTGTCCACTTTTGATGGTAGTGGTAGATTGACAGCGCAAGCTTGCATCCACAAGCTTGATACCTTTCTAGCATTGAGGCCTATGACAGAGATTGAGACAATAAAATATGCCACTTTACATTTGGAGGGAGTAGCACACGATTGGTGGTACCATGGTTTGATCACTCTTCAACACAATCAGGTGACTTTGTACCAGGACTTCGTGGACAGATTGGTTGAGAGGTTTGACAAGAAAGATCCAGAGGTCTATGTCAGAGATTTAGCTCAGCTGAAACGAACTGGGAGTTTGGATCATTTTATGAATGAATTCCAGCAATTGTCGGTCATGGTGCAAGACATATCTGAGAGGAGATTGATAGTATTGTTCATTGAAGGCTTATCCGAACCACTGAGAGGTTGGGTAAAGGCCTTTGATCCTTTCACCTTCCAGGGGGCTATGAAGAAAGCCAGAGATATGGAACATGCAGCTCTAGTCAATAAATTTCAGCATAAGGGAGCATCCTCCAGCAAGAACTACAAACCATTCTTTAAGAAACCAGAGAGGACTGAATTTAAAACAAAGAATAAAGAAATCTTTTGCACCACTTGACAGGGAAACACTTAATGATTTACGAAAGAAGAAATTGTGTTTCTATTGCAAAGGGCCTTATGACATAAACCATGATTGTCCTTTAAGATCCAAGGGCAAAGCAAACAAGGTTATGTGGGCTTATTATGAGGATTCTGATTCTGAAAATGCGGACCAGCAATCGGAAAATGAGGAATCAAATAAAGAAAAGGAAAGCACAGATGATGAAAAGTTGAACAAAATGGCTACAGGTGATGAGAAGACTGAGGGTAGACTTAAGGAGGCCTGTCTCACCAGTGTACAGCAGGATGGATCATTCAGGATGAGAGGGGTATTGGCTGGGCAGCGAGTTATCACTTTGCTCGATACAGGTGCCACTCACAATTTTATTGATTCCAGGTTAGTTGAGAGGCGTGGGATTTAGACAGAGCAGTTTAACAGTCTGAGAGTGAGGGTAGCTAATGGCTACGTCCTCAAATGTGATAGGAAGATTACAGGTCTACCCCTGAAGATTAATAACTTTGACTTCAAAGCTGAAAATTATGTTGTAAACATGGGTGACACAGATTTGGTGCTTGGTATGACTTGGTTGTATGAAATTGGAGTGTTCACTCTCAATTTGACAGATATGGAGATGAAGTTTCAGTTGGATGGAAAGACACATATACTTAAGGCCATCTGTGACAGTGAGTTTAGGATGATGTCCTGCAGACGCATGGAGAGCTCGCAGCTCGTTGCACTATGATGCCATCACAGGGGCAGCAAAAATCAGAGTATCACCTTGACATACAGGAGCTAAGATTCAAGCATTATAAGGTGTTTAGTGATATTCCACCAGGTAGACCTCCTAATAGAGGTGTTGAGCACATCATTGAGTTGGAGGAGGGGGCCAAACCTATTATGATTACACCATACAAGCATCCAAAAAGACTGATGAAGGAAATAGAAAAGACCATCAAGGAGTTACTTGCCATGGGCCATATTAGACCAAGTAAATCTCCTTTCGCTTCTTCAGTGGTATTAGTGAAGAAGAAAGATGGCACGCTCAGGATGTGCATTGATTACAGGGTCTTGAATAGAAAAACAATTAAAAACAGGTACCCCATCCCACGGATTGATGAGTTGATAGATGAGCTTCATGGTTCATGTTTCTTTTCTAAAATTGATTTGAGATCGGGATATCATCAGATCAGAGTTAGAGAGCAGGATGTAGAGAAGACAACATTCAAATGTCATTGTGGCCACTTCGAGTTTGTAGTTATGCCATTTGGGCTAACTAATGCTCCAGCTACTTTCCAATCCACCATGAACAGGGCCTTCCAACCTCAGTTGAGGAAATTCGTTTTAGTTTTCTTTGATGACATCCTTGTTTACAGTAAAACATGCGACGAGCACTTGGATACAGTGTTGAGCATTTTGAGCAAAGAGTCCTTGTACGCAAAGGAGTCAAAATGTGATCTGGGATTATCAGAGTTGTTGTATTTGGGTCACATTATCAGTGCACAAGGCGTACGCATGGATCCCGAAAAGATTTGTGCTATTGTTGAGTGGCCTACTCTGGTAAACCTTACACAGTTGAGAGGGTTTTTGGGTTTGTGTGGGTTCTACAGGAGATTTGTCAGCAGTTATTCCAGGCATGCAACACCCTTGACGGATTTGATGAGAAAGGGGGCTTTCTTGTGGACACCTGAGGCGCAAGAGTGTTTTGATAAATTCAAGGAGTTGATGACTTCTTGCCCAGTGCTAGCTTTACCAGATTTCAGCAAACCATTTGAGCTCCACTGTAATGCATCTAGAGAAGGTGTTGGAGCGGTGCTTATGCAGGACAAGCACCTGATCGTTTATGAGAGTAGGAAGCTCAAGGGACCTAAGAGGAGTTTCAGCATTTACGATAAGGAGATGTTGGCTATATGCATGCTTTGGCCAAATTCAGGCAATATTTAGTGGGCAGCAAATTTTGCATAAAAACAGACCATAACAGCTTGAAACATTTCCTGGGGCAGCGAAATCTAAATGACAGGCAGCACAAATGGGTAAGTAAATTACAGTCATATGATTTTGATATTACCTATTTCAAAGGGACACAAAATGTTGTAGCAGATGCCTTGTCACGCAGACCCCATTTGACCATGATGACAGACATATCTGAGGATTGGAGGCATTTGATACTTGCCGAATATGCAAAGGATACATGGGCATCAGGATTTAAAGATGGAACCATACAGGACAGTGACTACACCCTTGTGAATGAGCTTATCATCTACAAGGGGCGCATTTATTTGGTTTCGGGATCAAAGATGAGGAGGATGGTGTTGAGGGTTTATCATGATTCACCTATGGCAGGACATCCTGGTTTCTATAAAACTTACCGGTAGATTCATGAGCATTTTTCGTGGAAAGGGCTCAAAGCTGAGGTGTTATAGTATGTTAGAGAGTGTCCTACTTGTTAGCAGAATAAACAGGAACACTATTACCCAACTGGTTTACTACAACCGCTTCCGATTCCTGATAGGAAGTGGGAGTGTTTGTCCATGGATTTCATCACAGGATTGCCGAGAGCCCTGGGCAGAGACTGTATATATGTTGTTGTTGATCAACTTACGAAGTTTGCTTACTTCTTTCCAATTTTGACTACATGCACTGTTACGCAGGTGGCAGAGTTGTTCTTTCGTGAGGTGTTCAGGTTGCATGGCTTACCTCGGACCATAGTCAGTGACAAGGACAGTAGGTTTATGAGTCACTTCTGGTAGGGGTTATTCAGATTGTGCGGGACAGAGCTCACTCTGAGTACTAGCTACCACCCCTAGACAGATGGACAGACTGAGATAGTCAACAAATGGGTGGAGGGATACCTCAGGAACTACATAGCAGGGCAGCAGAAGGCTTGGGTTAAGTGGATTTATCTATGAGTATTGCTACAATTCCACTTATCACATGTCTATCCAGATGTCACCTTTCATGGCATTATATGGATGAGGTACCAAATTTCATGGATCTATTATTGACCGATAGTAGAGTGCCCAATGCTGGAGATTTGTTACAGGAGTTGAAAAGGCTCTTAAGGAGAATATCACTAAGGCACAGAATCGGCAGAAGCAGTATACAGATCAGAAGCGGACTTTTGAGGTTGGGTATATGGTCTATTTGATGATGCAGCCTTATCGCCAGTCCACTCTCAAAAAGAGTGGTGCCAAGAAACTTAAGCCACGATACTATGGACCCTTCAGGGTGATCAGGAGAGTTGGTGAGGTTGCTTATGAGTTAGATTTGCCAGCAAAAAGCAGAGTCCATAATGTTTTTCATGTGTCACGTGTCAAAAAGGCATTAGGACACCAGATTGTTCCTTCTACAGTACTTCCACCCTTGGATGATAAGGGAAAGTTGGTTTTAGTGTCGGAGACTATCATTGAGTTTAGGGAGAGGAACTTGAGGAGGCGTACTATCAGGGAGTATTTGGTGAAATGGAAGGACATGCCGACTGAGGATGCTACGTGGGAGAGCGAGGAGATTTTATAGCATCCAGAGTTGAGATTGCTTTAGAACAAGCAATTTCAAGAAAGGCGGACTATGATGTCCCCTTTTAGCTAGAGACATCATTCTAGCTGTTGATTAGCCTTTCATTGGACCCTCATAGGGTAATATTGATGGTAGGGGGTCAATTTTGTACACAGGAGAATTTGGTTGTCTGATGATCTGACTTCCTCATGAGTTGAGTACCTTTGATTTGGATTAGAGAGGTGATTTAGACATAACAGATGAGAAATGCAGCCATCAATGGCAGATGCAATTGCTTAACATAGAGTAAAACCACCAGGGATAATAAAAAGACAACCTCCACATTCCTCCTCCAATATTGTTGCCACGAATAGAACTGTCGTGAATTTCCAATGGGTATCTCAATCTCTATCACTTAATCTACTAGTATCTCTGTATCTTTTGAACGGAAGAATGCCTGAAATGTTTTCTTCCTTAATTTCAATCCTTTCTTTTTTTCCCTCAACTCCGCCTCTTTACCAAGTGTTGATATATATTTCCCTTGATGCAACTACATCTTGTCTAAGGAGCCACATCTTTTGATCCTTTCATTTGTTGTAATATATTAAAATTAATTTATTATTATTTTATTCAAATGATATAATATCATTTATTGAAAATTATATCTTTATTGATATAATATTAATATTTCAAGATGATATAATATTAATTACGCATTATTATATTATATTATTAATATTAGGAATTGATTATATTATTATATTATATCAACTAATATTATGTTGATATTATAGTTAATTTAATAATAAATTATATCATAATTTATTATTATTTATTTGTTCCTCAATTTATTTATATTATTTATTATTAATTCCTATTCTTAGAAGGGGCCATTACATGGGAGTAAGGTAGACTTCTAGGATGACTCGTGGAATGGTTTCCCTCCACTAAAAAAAAATGTCTCCCTTTCTCAAGCAAAAGATATTCTAAAAACCCTTAGGGGCTCAAAACTTAGAGATTATTTCTTCATTAAAAACTGCAATGGGGTGAAAATTGCTACCTAGAAAGACCTTAGCACTGCTCCTATTCCTATAGACCTGAAAATCAGACTTGCATTAGAACTCAGTAACAAAATCATTCATTATAAAGATATTAAGCATCGTCTAATTTGGTCCCCTTCTGCCTCGGGAAACTATTTAGTCAAGCAAGGTTACAAAATCATTAGTAACTCTAATCTCAATGCGAGATAAAAAAAATACTCTTTGTTGATCAAATGGTGTCCTTCCTAAGGCGGGCGCCTTTGCATGGCTTGCTTTATCGGGTAGAATTCTTACAAGTGATAGACTTGTTCGTCTTGGGATCGCCCCTGCTTTTAACTGTGCTCTTTGTGGTCTTAAACCAGAGACTATCAATCATCTTTTGTTGCACTGCCTATTTGCCTTCTCAAGTTGGTTTTGGTTGTTAAACAAACTTCATTGGGCTGCCCCTCTCAACACAAATCTTTCGGAGGCATTTGAAGCTCGGCCCATTCTTAATCAAAACTCTTTATTTGTTGTTTTTTGGGTGGCGGGCCCTTCTATAGTGATTTGGAACCTATGGTGAGAGTGGAACCGGCATAAATTTCATAAATCCAGCAACATTGACACAATCATTCAAACAATTGAAGTGTCTATATCATAGGTTGTTAATGCCCATTGTATTAAAAACAAGAGAGTTGATTCTTGATTTACTTCTGAAGATTCATGTATTTTAACAGACTAGAATCTCATTGCTCTTCCCTTCAAAGGCAGCCTCCTAAACAATAAACCAAAACAAGTAAATAGGAAAGAGATCAAGTAGAAACCGCCAGATCGTAATTTCATCAAACTTAACTTTGATGGAGCTTCCAAAGGCAATCCGGGCATTTCTAGCTCTGGCAATGTTTTGGAGGACTCAAAAGGTATTATCATTGTTGCATGTTAAATTTTAGAACCAGAATATAGATTTGCAACAAATGAAATCAAAAACACAAAAATAACAAATAACACTAAAGAGTTATCCTAGGAAAAACCCTCCTCTTGAGGGAAACAACCTAGCCCACAAAAGATGATGCCTTTATTTAGAATCTCAAAACCAATTACAAAATTGTTGCTTATGATTGAATCCTTCACAACGATCAATCAATAAGCCTGATTGAATTTCACAATCTTTGATATAATAACAAGGCAACTTATCAAATGTGTCACATAAAATGCTAAACGATCATGAACAAATCGTAATTATTACACAGAACAAAACATATCACTGCACACAGACCATTTGCTTCACATGATACACAGAAAATATATATCTTCTACATAGAAGAAAATCGCGGCACCAATATATCAGAGCTGAGCGTATGCAAAAATAATCTTGAGCACCATAGATACAAGGAACAAGGAAGAAAAACTACTCTTTTGTCTTCACTTGAAAAATACTGAAAACGGCACACGATACTCCAAAAGGCCCTGTGAATACCAATGGTCAGGAGATAAGAAACAATCGCGGCAAATAGGAGAATGAATCGACGCCTCCATAGAATAACTGACGCTCATACAGAATATTGACGAGATTCCATAATGCAGCGAACACTTATGATAACTGTCGTCATTAGAATAGACACACTCACGATGCCAGGAGAGATACAAGACAGAAAATCCACAAACACAGGAGATAGAATAATATTGCACAATATGATAAATAAATAAAGAGAACAAAGAGCAGCGAAATGCTACAGCTCGTGCCCAGCAGGGCCATTGAAGGAAGATTGCTTTTGCTCAACACAAAAAAATGGAAAGCCTCATATACACTAAAGAACAACTACAGGAACAACAGCTTGATGATATACAATCAATCATCATGACAGAGAATTCTCAGCAAGTCAAACACAGGTATAAAGATCTTTGTCACAGCTACTAACTTCAACATTCCCTCTTAGCAAGAGAGAGATCTTCAATTTGTAATCTCATAACAAGTACACATAGCTGCAATCAAAAAGAATGTCAACAAAGGTCTCATCTCAGATTTTCTCAATGAAATTGTTATCTCAGCATAACAATATTCAGCATAGCTACTCCTAGAGGGTGAGTTAGAAAAACAGAAAATTAAGTCATGGAGTCACACACATGACTTCCACCGTGGCTACTCCCAGAGGGTGGATCCACCATAACTACTCCCAGAGGGTGGAACAAGAGCTTTCACCTCGAACTTCTCTCGTAAAGAAGGATGCATTAACAAAGGATTTCACCTCGAACTTCTCTTGCAGAGAAGAACTCATTAACAAGGAATTGCACCTCGAACTTCTCTCACAGAGAAGAACTCATTAACAAGGGATTGCACCTTGAACTTCTCTCGTAGAGAAGAAATCATTAACAATATGCAAAGAATCATTCCCTCTGTGGAAATATACTTGAGCTCAACTGCTTTCCTTTGAACCATGTCTCAAGTAATGATGTTTTTTTCCACATGTTTGGTTCTATCATGGAAAACAGGATTAACCGAAACCTTCACACAGCTTTGGTTATCACAAAGAATCACTGTAGGTTCCAAAGGCTACCTAAACAAACCTGCAAGCAATTTGCGAAGCCACACAGCTTCTCTTGCAGCCACACAAGCTGCAACATATTTTGCTTCAGCTATACTCTGTGCAACACATAATTGTTTCCTGTTGCACTAGGAAATCATAGCTAAACCTAGGCTGAAACAACATCCTGAAGTGTTCTTTCTATCAGGCACACAACCTGCCCAATCTGAATCAGAGAACCCCTGCAAGATCAGCTCTACACATGAAGAATGTTTTAAACCATATCCCATTGTACCACGAACATATCTCAATATGTGTTTGGCTGCCACAAGGTGAATCTGTCTTGGTTCACACATGAACTGACTTAAAATGTTAACAAAATAACATATATCAGGCCTTGTGCTAACCAAATACATTAAAGAACCAATTAGTTGCTTATACATAGCAGGATCAACTAAATCAGAAATGGTTGCAACCTCATGTAACTTTTTCATATTAGCTTCCATAGGAGTCACCATAGACTTACACTCTAACATACCGAATCTCTTCAAAATATCAATAGCATATTTTCCTTGACTCAATATAATTTCATTTGGTCTTTGTCATACCTCAAGCCCAAGGAAGTAGTGCAAGAGACCAAGATCTTTCATTTCAAGTTTAAAAGCTAACTCCTTACATTTAATAATGAGATCATCTTACCAGTGAGAAAGAAATCATCAACATAAAGCACTAAGATCAACACTTTGTCATCACATACCTTGAAATATAAATTTGGATTAGCATCATTCTTTAGGAAGCCCAAGCTCAAAAGATAATGATCAATTCTCTCATACCAAGCACGAGGAGCTTGTTTAAGGCCATACAAAGCCTTTTTCAGCCTGCACACATGTGAATCTTTATCATGAATCACAAAGCCCTCTGGTTGTTCAATGTATACATACTCTTCAATTATACCATTCAAGAAAGTTGTTTTCACATCCATCTGATGAAGTTTCCAACCCTTAACTGTTGCAACAGCTATGATGGTTCTAATAGAAGAGTAACGTGCTACAGGTGCAAAAGTCTCTTCATAGTCTATGCCTTCCTTTTGTGAAAAACCTCTAGCTACAAATCTAACTTTATATTTTCTACACTCCCATCAACTGCATGTTTAATTTTGAACAGCCACTTAGAAGAAACAACAGGTTTACCTTTAGGCTTAGGAACAATGTCCCACACATCATTTTTTATGATGGATTGATACTCCTCCATCATGGCATCCTTCCACACTTGCTGATTTGAAGCCTCTTCAACACGAGAAGGATCGGATGCTATAATGTGACTCATCAAAGCTACATATCCTGCGAACTTATGAGGCCTTTTACTTTCTTTGAAAGTGCCACGAGGGGCTGCATATTTTTCAGCCTCTTCCATAGTGTGCCTAGCCCACAATGGTCTTTTCTTATTAACTGAAATATTACTAGGACCTGCAAAAGTATCTATAGGATCAACTGGATCAACAGGAACAGTAGTCTTCTAAATCTGAATTCTCCCTCTGAATCTCTGAAGGTGAATATGGATCAGCCATATCTAAGTTTTGAGGAGGCTCAAAGTCTTCTCTATCAATTTCCATATTAGACTCTTTGGATTTCTTGCAAGCTACATCTTCATCAAAAGAGACATCCATGCTGATTTCAATTTGCTTTTGACCTAGAATGTAAATTTTGTATGCTTTTGAAGATTCAATATAACCAACAAAGATGCCTTTCTTTCCTGAAGGTTCTAACTTAGTTCTTTTTTCTTTTGGAACATGAATGTAGACAAGACATCCAAAAATTCTGAGATGACTTATATCTAGTTTGATACTTGAAAAAGCTTCCTCTAGAGTCATGTTGTCTAGGATTTGATGAGGACTGCAATTCTGAATGTACACTATTGTCCTACAAGCCTCTGCCCATAAAAATGTTTGAAGACTTTGATCATGGATCATAGCCTTCGCTGCCTCAACAATTGTCTTGTTCTTTCTTTTAGCTACACCGTTTTGTTGAGGATTTTAAGGGACACGAGACTCTCTCTTAATCCCAGCTTCAACACAAAAGTTATGAAATATACCAAAAACATATTCTCCCCCATTATCAGACCTTAGAACCTTTATCTTCTTGTTAGATAAATTTTCAACAAGAGCTTTAAATTCTTTAAATCTGGACAGCACTTCATTAGATTCTTTAGACTTAAGAAAATAAATCCAAGACTTATGAAAAAAGTCATCAATGAAGGTAACATAATACCAAAAACCACTAAGAGAAGCAACTGGCATAGGACCACACAAATCAGAATGGATTAACTCTAGGATTTCATCTGCTCTACTTTCACTACTATGAAAAGTACTTTTAATGTTCTTACCTAGAGCACATCCATTGCAGACATCTTCATGGTTTTGGTTCAGCTTTGGAAGACCAACTACTACCTTCTCCATTGAAGACAAAGTTCTGAAATTTAGGTGACCAAATCTTTTATGCCACAGCTCACTCGAACTTGTAGAATCATGAGCTAATGCTTGGATAGGACGGGATGAAAGCTTGTAAAGACTGTCATGACGAACACCAATCTCACGAGCTGACAGAATGTTGGTGTTCTTCCTTCCATGCAAGAACTTTTCCTTCAGCAAAAGCAACATGATAACCCTTGTCTTCCAATGCTGAAATAGAAATCAGATTCCTCTTAATACAAGGAACAAAAAAAACATCATTCAAATGAAGAGGAATTCTGGAATCCAACTGAAAGGAAGTAGAACCAACACCCTTCACAGAATAGCTTGCATCATCACCAATGATAACTTGAAGATGAGAATCTTTTTCCTTTGCGTTGGAGAGGTGCTCACGATAACCAGTAATGTGAGGAGAAGCTCCACTATCAATCAGCCATGTATCACTGTTAGTAGGAACATTGCTAGAAAGTGCAGAAATAAATAAGAATCCTTCACAATTTTTACTTGACTCTCTTTGTGGAGAAGAGTTTTCAACATTTGTAGCAGCCACTTGATGCTTTGGTCTTGAGGTACAATCTCTAGCAAACTGTCCAAATTTGTCACATCTGAAGCACTGGGTCCTAGAAAGATCCTCCTATTTCTTAGAATCAGGGGCTGACTCAAAATTCTTATCTCTGAATCTTTTGAAATTTCCTTTCTTCCTTTTTCTTTAGATGTATGGGCAGCAAGTACATGATCATCGTCATGATGTGTTTTATGTCCATTGCCTCTAGCTTCTAGTCTACATTCTTCCTGAATGTAATCAGCTTTGAACCTGTCAAACTTAGGAAGAGTATCTCTCCCATTGACTCCTTGAATGAATGATTCCCAAGAGTGGGGAAGTCCATTCATGGCTAACATGACCAAGTCTTTCTCTGCAAAGGATTCTCCAATTGCACTAAGATGATCCTTTAACTCTGTAATCTTCATGAAGTATGAAACAACTGATTCTCCTCTAGCCATTTTAACATGCAGAAGTTGACGTCTCAGAGCTAGAGCTCTGCTGATGTTGTTGAATTCATACAATTCCTTCAGAGTCTAAAACATCTCTTTGGCTGAATTCAACTTTGAGATAATAGGAACCAAATGATCCTTAACAGAATCGATCAAAATTTTCTTTGCCGTAATCTTGTTCTTTTTCCATTGAGATTTCTCAGCATCGTTAGAATTCTAAATTTCCATGATAAATTTGAAGTATCGTCCAATTTGTCTTCAACTTTCAAACCATTCACCATTGTAAATAGTTGAAACAAGCAACCGGAAAGTAGAGCAAAGAGTAAAAGAATAACTTAATACTTTTGGTTTTGAATCATTTCCTTAGACCCGCTCTGATACCATGTTAAATTTTTGAACCAGAATATAGATTTGCAACAAATGAAATCAAAAACACAAAAATAACAGATAACACTAAAGAGTTATCCTGGGAAAAAACCTCCTCTTGAGGGAAACAACCCAGCCCACAAAAGATGATGCCTTTATTCAGAATCTCAAAACCAATTACAAAATTGCTACTTATGATTGAATCCTTCACAATGATTAATCAATAAGCCTGATGATACTCTTATTTAGAATTTCACAATCTTTGATAGAATAACAAGGCAACTTATCAAATGTATCACACAAAATGCTAAACGATCATGAACATATCGTAATTATTACACAGAAAAAAACATATCACTGCACACAGACCATTTGCTTCACACCATACACAGAAGATATATATCTTCTACACAGGAGAAAATCGCAGTACCAATATATCCGAGCTGAGCGTATGCAAAAATAATCTTGAGCACCATAGATACAAGGAACAAGGAATAAAAAACGCTCTTTTGTCTTCACTTGAAAAATACTGAAAACGGCACACGATACTCCAAAAGACCCCGTGAATACCAATGGTCGGGAGATAAGAAACAACCATGGCAAATAGGAGAATGAATCGAAATCTCCATAGAATAACTGACGCTCATAAAGAATATTGACAAGCTTTCATAAATGCGATGAACAGCTATGATAATTGTCGCATTAGAATGGACACACTCACGATGCCATGTCACTGCACACACGATGCCAGGAGAGATACAAGTCAGAAAACCCATGAACACAAGAGATAGAATAATATTGCACAATATGATAAATAAATAAAGAGAACAGAGAGCAGTGAAATGCTATAGCTCGTGCCTAGCTGGGCCATAGAAGGAAGACTGCTTCTGCTCAACACCAAAAAATGGAAAGCCTCGTACACAGTAAAGAACGACTACAAGAACAACAGCTTGATGATATACAATCAGTCATCGTGACAGAGAATTCTCAGCAAGTCAAACACAGGTATAAAGATCTCTATCGCAGCTACTAATTTCAACATTCCAACTGCTGAAAGACTCTCAAATGGATCGAATAATATTGCAGAAGCAAGGGCACTTCTGGCTGGAGTAAAACTAGTTGTTTCTCTCAAAATACCGAATATTATCATTGAAGGCGACTCTCAAAACATTGTCTCAACATTGAAGAAATTTGACTCCCCAAGTTGGAAAACCAAATACATTTTGCAAGATGTCTGGGGCCTTCTTCTTCGGTTTGAGCACTATAAAGTACTTCACTACTATAGGGAGGCTAATCATGTAGTTGATGGTCTTGCAAATAAAGGTTTCCTCCCAGACGTTAATGAGAATATTTCTATGGACAAGAAATCATGGAAGATTTGAGCCTTCAACCTTTCATTCTTAAGGACCTTCCCACTTAACCTATGATGGTGATATTATTTTCTTCTTCCCCTCCACTCTGAATTTGGGATAAGGTGATGCTTTTTCTTGGCTCTAGATTCTTACCACTACCCTGCTGGTGAAGCCTGATGATACCTTAAGGGTTGTATCTAACACTCTTGGGATGTCTTGATGTCATGTCCCCCATACAATGGATCTTTGCCTTGTCATCCTTATCAGAATGTTCTTGGTGGCAGACTTATTGGATTTGCATCCAGTACTTGTGGTTGGTTGTTGTCTGGTGAATTCCCTTATCTTGATTGGCTTTCTAGATTTGGTCACGGTTCACATGTTTGTATTGGCTATCATGTTGCAGTCTTTTTCTTCCTGTCTGGCTTCATATCTATCAGACTTTGAGTTGGCAGATTCCCTCAGTGGTCACTTAGTTGTTTGAGCTTCATGAGCTATTTTCTCACTCGAACTTGTGTTGTACTTTTTTGTGGTCTCTTTGCAGGGTTGTGCGTACTCTGATGCTGCAGTGTGTTGCAGTGTTTTCAGTTGGCAGCGTTCTTCAGTGGGTCTCATAATTATGTGGATAGGTATGGGCAACACCTTTGGCATTGCATGTCAGTGTTTGGAGGAATCTTTGGAGGAGCAATGTCAATGTTTATTCATCTTAGATGTCGATGAGATAAACCAAGCAGTAATGTATGTCTTAAAGCACAATGTTGTGGGTTCGCATTTGCATGATGGTGTTATCTACCAGATTTTATTCTCTACCCTCTTGCAAGTTACGCGCCTTCAGGAGTGGGCCTTCGATGTTGGAATTCAAATAGTTGTGCCACAAAATTGGGACCAGGTCTCTCAAGAGTTCCCCGGTATTCCAATGGATGCTATATTTGGAAGGCTTGGCAGCATTTTCAACTTTAACAAGGAGGGAACTGAAGATAAAAGGGCAATGGCCTGGGAAATCTTCAGGTCTTGTGTGTCTCATGATGACTATGCTGCCATGAATATCTTAAATGGTAAGAATGAAGATCTCTTCACTGCAGATGAACAGCTCCTGCTGTGGGATTTCTTCTTTGGATTGGCTTTATTTGTTTCCGAATTTGAGAATATAATCTAACTGGAGTTGAGACTTATGGGTCTCCTCGTTGTATCTCCTCTTCTATCTTCTGTCTTTTAAGTCAGATGACTCTCTCTGTCATCTACTGTCTTGTTGGTCTTCTTCTTGTCAGTACTATTCTCGTTGCCCTATTCTGCAGCTTCTGTGGAGTTTGTTTGGATGATCTCCACTTTTGGCTCTCCACTGTATTTCTTTAGTTTGCTCCTATGGGTTTTGTTTCTATATATTTGTAAGTCATATATTTTCTTTCTATCAATATATTACACGCCTATTGCGTTTTATCCAACAAAAAAAAACATCTCTCAAATCAGTAGTAATAAAATATGCACTCTCATCCATAAACTCTAAAGACTCTTTACAAATATGAAAGGATTTTCACATCCCCAAATCCCATTCCCAATGGTTCCCCTTTTATCATCATATTTAATACATCAGCTAATGAATACAAAAATGGTGGTCCAGATTTATTGTTGTACATTTCTGAATGGTTATGTTCTATAAAAGCTGAAAACTAGTTCTCGTGTAACAAATTCAACCTTGATATAAATTTATAAAACAAACAATGTAATAAAATGTACCTACAGGTATAATCTCTTTATAGTACTTGGAATTTATTGCAAAAAGAAAAAATTTTAAAATGTATAATATGAGATACTTAGTCGATGAATTAATCTTTTCCAAATTCTAATAAATACAAATGTACTTCACATACCAAGATAATTTCCTTCAACATCAACTAATCCCAATAAAATATACCAATACCAAGAAACCTGCATATACAAAATACAAACTCAAAAAGTATATTGTTGCAACACATTAAAGTAAAATCTGAAGTATGACAGCAACTTGCAACAAAAATACAAAAATCAGGTCAGCATATCCACATGAATGAGAAAGGAAATAATATAGTAATGTACTTTGTATGTATGTGGACAGAAGAATTGAAAGACCAGAATTTTTTTACATGGATGTGAATCAAATCAGATTCATCAATTCTTAAATTCAAAAAATGCAGTTGAGATACCAATATCTTTCACCATTTCCTAATTTATTTTTAGTATTCCTAGTTTCTTCATTAGAATCAAAGTTACATACTAAAAATTAATTTGTCCCAATATGAATCAAGGATTAGTTGGAGAAATCCTTCACGTGAATATAACAATTACCTTAAATTTATAAAAGATTATTGTATTGAAACAGCCCCTTTGACTAGTTCTGATCTGAAATCGGATCAGTCCAGTTAGTCAAGAAGTCTATCTTATCTACTGTGTTCTTATTAAAGCCAACCTCTTAAGCCTAACACGTTATGAGGACTATTTTTTTGAGAAAATGACACTGAGTCAAGTTGCGAAAGAAAATGATCTAAAAACATAGAGGGAGTAACAAAAAGAACTGAACACATGATGTACAGACTGGACAAAGAAAAGTGCATATCTACCAGGTCCAACCACAGTCAAACACATCTAACTAGTTTGCTAATGGTCAAAAATGTCAAACACTAGGCAAACACAGCAAGTCCAATCGCAGAAAAAAACATTACAAATACAACAGAGGCAGGGCTTATAAGGTTTAGGCATTCTAAAAGGAGTCCAAAATATTCCTTTTATTTTTATTTGGTATAAGACATGCGAATTATGCAATCTAGAGTTTGAAACAAACTGACTAACTTAACCATCGATCCAACCTACAATTATGAGTGCAATAACATACATACACAAGCTTTTTAAAGTACAAGATATAACAAACAAACAAAAAAACTGAAATCAGAATTTATCACTGGCTGTCTTAATATTTTATTATTTTAACTTTTGGGTTCTGCAGTTCTATGTTACTAAATATTGAGTTTCCAGAGTCATAAATAAACCTCAAACTTATGCAATCAAACGAAAAAACAAATGAAATATTTTTAGATGTCTTCATCCCAAAAAAATATTCTAAAAACAGTTTGAAATGCACCTAGAATGAAGTCTGCAATCTGCCCTGCCAATATTGGCATAGTGTGATGGTTAAGTTGTGGCATTGTAAATACCTGAATGGGAAAAGACTATGGAAGCTGAGCATCATAATCTTTCAAAGAACACCACTTGGGTTCTGTCAGAACTTCCACCAAGGAAGAAACCCATAGGTTGCAAATGAGTCTATAGAGTGAAGTACAAACTTGATGGAACTCTTGATAGATACAAAGCTCGGTTGGTGGCTAATGGCTTCTCGCAGAAAGGAGTCGACTATGAGGACACCTTTGCTCCTACAACAACGATGAGCACCATCCAACCGGTTCTATCCATTGCAGCACAGAGTGGTTGGAAAGTCCATCAAATGGAAGTGAAGAGTGCCTTCCTCAATAGTGATTTGGAGGAAGAAGTCTATATGTCGCAGCCTCTTGGTTTCAAGGTTGCAAGCAAAGAACACCAAATATGCAGGCTAGTAAAGGCCCTTTGTGGCTAGAAACAGGCCCCCATGGCATGGTATAACAAGATTGATACATATTTGGTTGCACAAGGTTTTCACAACAGTCCTTCAGATTCAAATTTGTATGTCAAAAGCATTAGTAATGACATCAGTTTCCTTGTCATCTATGTGGATAATATTATCATTACTAGTAATGGGGCACAGTTGCTTGAGCAAATCAAGCTAAATTTGTGTCAAGCATTTGATATGACTAACTTGGGACTTCTACATTATTGTCTCAGTGTAGAGGTTTGCCAGGCATGTGGCAGCATTTTCATTTCTTACCAGCAGCTTCAATTTATAATATCAAGGCTCCAATGTTGAAGAAATGAAAGAACTCGTGAGAGTAAGAATCTAACCAACAAGAACAATTACCTTCGACAAGAGAGACGCAATAGAAAGAATTACTTTATTGCCAGAAAACAATGAATACATGATTGAAAATAATAACAAAACAATAAGATGACCTTGCTATAGAGGAAACAATAAGATGACCTTGCTATAGAGGAAACAATAAGATGACCTTGCTTGAAACCCTAAGATAAACTAAAATTATGATAAGTGTCTTAATCTTATGACATGTGACATAAAAAGTAAATGACCTAAATAAGCTAAGTAATTAGGAGTGAACAGTTTCTAAAGTGAAACTAGTTAGGTAATATACTCTATTCACACCAACACCCCTCCTTAAGTACAACTTAGGGAAAATGATATAACATGCAAGGATGCAAAGATGAGTTCCAGCAACAACTCCATGTTAAATATTCATGTACAAATAAATCTCTCACAAATAAATTAAAGTAGAAAAACCCATGTCCAAAAGATTGAAAAACATGAAAAGGGAAGGAAGACTCAACATAACCCCCTAAGGACTACTTACATCACAAGATACAATAGATGTCCCCTCATGGTAGAGAAACATATGAAGGAATAAGTAGCCTCCAAAAGTTTGTTAGATGTCTTACTGTGGATATATTATTCTATGCAGTATAACAGTAATGTAGCAATGCAAGATTACATATCACCAATAACATGACAAAGCACTCAGAAGGATAACGTGATAACTTTAGACACAAATGGCAGAAAGATATGCTTTATTCCCATGTAATGTCATAATATCCATTCTCGGTGCCAACAGGATACATATAAAGTGGCCGATGGTTGGTTGAGTGAATCAACCGTCACCAACCTCCTACAGCTACCTGAGAACCAATTGCCATTACATTGCTGATACAAAACATAACATAAATATTATTAACAAATTACGGCTCGCATCAGCCCCCCATAAAAAGAAGTTGTCTTCCAGACTACTAAAAATCCAAATGGTTGATGTAGACACACAAGAAATCTACTGGAGAGAGGGATGAGAGGACGTCCTTGGAGTGATAGAGGGCGTCGGTCGTGCCAGCTGCTGTCGAAGAAGTCTTACTATGGTGGGCGCTAGTTGTTCCTCCTTCCCAGCCCGAACTAGTTTCTCTTGGGCTAAGTCCTCCTCTAGCTCTCCCAATCGCTGCTGCAGGGTTGTCTCACACCCCAGTGCTAGTGCATGCTCCTCCTCAGCCCTCCGTGCAGACCAAGTCACCTGCTGTAGCTGAAGGAAGGTATCCTGGAAATTCCTCTCTATGATGTAGAGAATACCCATCATCCCTGTCTGACCTGCTGGAATGTGAGGCCTACCCCATAACTCCAATATCTCTATAGTTTATGTCTGTAGCCATCCCTTTGCAGAAAAGCATCTCGTGAATTCCTGGTAACATTCTTAATTCATAAATCTCAGAAGCCTCTCTGCTGACTGTACCAGTACCGTGTCTTGCCCATCGTCTTTTTCCTTGGTAGTTGCTCCCATCCTAGCCATGAAGCGAGCCATCTCCTCCATCTGGCAGTCAAATTCCTAAAGAGTCCTCATGGGGTCCCGAGGATCTGGTATGCCCCATTGTAGCACAATGTCTTGCTCTCCCACTTCCTCCCTTTCTAGGAGTGCTTCTGGGACTCCCGAGATTCCCATCACTTCTACCTGGTACTCTTGTGCCTCCTCTGGCCTCCCATTGGTGGTCTCTGTTTTTGAAGGTTATTAGCACCTTCAAAACCATACAAAACTCCATGGCGCACACCATTTTCTTAATATTTTTGGGTGTTTAAAACAATGCTAATGAAGCCAAAAATAGAGTATTTAGCCAATTTTTACAACGTTGAAAAGTTCGATATTTAAACTCGAATCCTCTTCATGTCTGTACACAGCCCATGAATGGTACGGGTGACAGCCTTCCTTTGCTCGGTCGTACGGATGGCCCACAATGGAACCCCTCTATGTCGTACGGTCAATCTCTCTCTCTCTCTCTCTCTCTCTACAACGAACAGACGTCGTATGGCTTGTACGCGCGTATGGTTTTCTCTGCACCGTACGGCCCACTTCCTTTCCATGTGTCGTACGGCCCACTTCCTTTCCATGCAACGTACGGTCCAGGCCCACTGCTTCCTTTCCTTGTGGCGTACGGCCCCGCTTGTCGATGTTGTTGTCGTACGGTTGCTCAGTCCTCTCACTCGTACGGCTCAGCAACTTCCCCAATCCTCCATCGTCCTTTTGTGCGGTTCTCTTCAGTTTTCTCGAACTCTTCTTCACTGCTGGCCTTCTCCCGTCATACTGAATTCCTCTTACCAGCGTGGTTGATCCTCTAATTTTTTCCTGCTTTTGAGATCCTTGGCCTCCTCTAATCTTGGTACTTTTACCTGTAAGCTTCCGAGGGTGTTTGTTTCTTTTTATCCTTGTTTTTGCCCCCTTTACAGTCTTGTCTCTTTCAAATCGGAGGACGGGGGTATCATCCACCCTCGCTGCGCCTTCCTTATAATGAGCATACTCAAGGGGGTAGGTATCTTTTTCTTCTGCTTCAATTTCAAGAATCTCTAGTACATTACAATCTAGGTGGAAGATTTCATAATCCTCTATTTGCCAGTGAAATAACCCGTTGAGGGAACTAGTCTCGTCCTCAGAGCAATTTCCTAGCCTCAGAACCCCTTCCTCGTCAAGTTCCATCCCGTCCTCTTTATGGCGTTCATCTCCTAATTCTAAGTCGAATGCCAATTCTTGGTTGACCGTCTGAGTGCACAGATCAATGATATATTTCTTTTTGTCACTCTCAATAGAGTGTGCTCTTTACCCAATTATGGTTAGCCTTTGCTATGATGAACCATCCTCTGCCTAGGAGGGCATCATACCCCTTTTTCTCCAGAGCAATGACGACGAAGTCAAAGAAAAACTATTGACTTCCAATGACCACCTTTTGTCCCATTAGCGTTCCTATCGGTTTAATGTCATGTTGGTCTGCTCCTACCAAATGTAATGTCGGAGGCCACAAAGTTGGTTTGCCCGTAACCTTCCATGTCTCTTCTAGTGGCACGTTCACTCCGGACCCCCATCCACAATGGTGTTTGTGAGTTTGTATGCCATGATTTCCATTTCCACTACTGCAGGCATCTTGCCAACGCCCACCGCCAACAACATAGGGTCAATGGTATTGGAGGGTTTATCTTCAACCATACTGTCTTCCTTCCTCCCTTCTGGCATTCCTTCATTGCAGGGAGGTTTGCTCGTGCCTTGTTGTTGGCTACCTTGGTGATGGTTACCTTCAACGGCGGCAATGTTTCTAGTAGGTCCGCCACCCCTACCGGTACGGTGGCTTGCAGCATTTGTTCTATGATATTTGCCTCTGATGTTGACCGTACAGAGGTACTCATACTGCTATGTGAGAGTTGGCCCTCTTCTTCCATCGCCCGTTCCACATCCACTCTCGCTTCCTTCAACCTCTCCTCCGTACTGGCATCTAGGTACGTGAGTTTTCTTGTTCGCAATTTGGTGATGGACAAGACCTCCCCCTCAGGGTGTGTGACTTCTATCATGTTTATCCCATTTTGTCTTGGGCAATCGGCATCCTCATGGTTGCCTGGTCCACACCATTTACATAGCATGCCTCCACCTTGTCTGCCGCTATGACAGTCACACACGAAGTGACCCCACTCATTACACCTCTGACACTGTATCATGGGTCGTCCCTTTACGTCATACTGAATGTGACTTCGCGGTGTATTGTTGTTGCTATTGTTATTGCTTTCTCGCCAATTGTTGCGCTAACCACCTAACGAGGCATCTGTATTTGTGTTTCTTGGAGGCGTGGTAGGCGGAGTTGCTTGCTCCCCCTGGGTAAAGAGCACTTGAGCGCTCCTTGCCTTCAGATTGTACGAGCACTCCTTGATGGAGTGCCCTAGTATCTGACATATGTCACAAAATGCCTTCTTTGGACAGTTGGTTTTGGTACTCTTGTGCCTCCTTTGGCCTCTCATTTCTGTTTTTGTTTCTGTTTTTGTCTCTCGTCTTTGTTTCTATTATTTCACTGGACCTGAAAAATGTTTAAAGGTCATAAATGAGCATTGGATGAAGAAGCCCAAGTCCTCGGTAGCTAAAATGCCAAAGAATCTATATAGGAGCAACTTCATCACAAATAATAAATATCAATGATTTGGTCACTTTGTTAAGTAGAGTGATGGGTTTAGGTTTTACTTCTACATTTGAAGGTTGGATGTTCTACTTTATTGAGGAGGTCCTAAAAGGCAAAAAAATATTATTACGAAAAAATCGTAAGTGACAATATTTATAAACAATTCATGAGAATATTGGAAACAAAATTGCTTCATATGACGTCCTATGTAGTATATATGTTTGCCAAGAAATTCAAGTATAGAGGGCTCAATTGTGTGGGAAATATTGGTAATGTTGTTAGGCGAGTAAAAGTATATGATTATCACTCATGATTGCAATTACAAAATTCTCCCTCCCATTACAAGAGAGTAAATGATGCCTTTACAATGTATATTGTGAGTTGCTACAAAGAGAATTGAATAAAAAGTTTTTGACCAAGCAATGAATTTCATGAACTTTGGCTACTCGTACATCCAATTTCCAAAATTTACCTACCTAAGAATAGAGGGATTTTGAGGAGCACCATATAGACTCCCAAAGTACCCAGCAGTAAAGATGGTGATACTGGAGGTAACTAAGAAATTGTAACTAGGATAAACTCTTAAAAGACTTGCATAGATTTGAGGTCTCTTATCCTCTCACAATGGAAAAGGGATTGGTCTCTTGTCCTCCTCAATCGGTAGAATTGTTAGATATAGATATATAGATGTATCATTTAATACCTCAAAGTTCAAGGAAACATTTTGATCCATATAATAAGTTAAGACAGAATATAGGTAGGCAATATATCCATGAAAGGCAATCAGAAGACTACTAGGTTAACTGCCTTGATGATTATAAGGTTAGGAAAAGGTCTTGTTCAAGGCCCCCCATAGACTACATCAGACAATTTCAAGTGGCAATAGTGCTAGACCAAGTTCTTGATGACAATCACTTAGTACAAGAGGAAGAGTTCAAGGGAGTGTCTAACAGGTCTATACCTCTTCCAAACTAGGTTGAAGAAGTCACCGGCCTTGATAAAGTGATGAAGCCCATTCTTAAGTTCAGCAAAAAATGGGTAGAGGTACAAACCTCAGAGATGTTGGAGCAAAATATTTCATTGAAAAACAAACTTATGGAGACCAAGAACAAAAGAAGGTATGTATATTCAAATGAAATTGAATCTAATGATGTAATGATCCTAGCCAATATGGACTCAATGTTTCTAAGAAGATTTGCTATCCAGATAAATTTGCAATTGGGAATGGATTGTTTATATTTAAATTTCCAAACTATTTGTCTTTATTGCGTGCATACAATCAAATAGTAATTCCTAAGTAATAACCATTCCTTCAGATTGAGTTATCATGATTTTACATTCAATGCATAATGAAAAGGAACATGATTTTATACTGCAAATCAGCACGCCTGTTGGACTAGTACTGGTTC
The DNA here is from genome assembly GCA_018584345.1 of Thuja plicata. Lineage (NCBI taxonomy): Eukaryota > Viridiplantae > Streptophyta > Pinopsida > Cupressales > Cupressaceae > Thuja > Thuja plicata. Next base: position 1,975,915 of record MU227000.1, read on the forward strand.
TTCCTCACGCGTGAAACTGGACTACTACTGCCGGCCAGAGGTGGTGAAGACGTGAGCTTGCAATGCTCACGTGGCTGAGGTGATGAACCGTCACCTTTGGCTATGCCTGCGGCTACTAGGGGAGGGAGCCGCAACTCCTTGCTACTGCTCGCGCTGGCTGGAGCTGTCACGCGATTCCCAGTGTAGGGTAAATCGCGGCTTGTGTGCCATTGCAAGTTGACGCCCAGACTTCTTTCGCCACCATAGGGATGTCAGGTAGAATCCGAGCTACGTGAAGAATGGATGATGTTGGATGTCGAAACTTCTTCCCAGCGCCAATGATACTATACTCCAGCATTCGGGATATTTCAATGAGATAAAATATCGACCTCTGAGCAGGCCTCAGTTCAAACGTAATCAGAATTCAGAATTCTTCAATCGTATACAATAGCACGATGAAGATGTGATTGATCATACAGCAGCGATCAATCTGTGATTAGTCCCAAGAAGAATCAGTCTTCTGTAACTAATTTGACCCTTTTAATTCAGCAAGGGCTCAGATAATGAGATAATTCTCCAGACCAAGTTTTTAACAAAATATATTCGATGATTAGCTTCACAAATGAGCTTGTATTTATAATACCTCGGATGCAATAGTTTCCAAAAACTATCATCAGTTAACCATTCATTATAATATCAACTTCTTAAATCATTATAATAATAAAGTATTATTATTATAATAATATAACCTTTTATTAATTAATAACATGTCGTTATTAATTAACACCATTAATTATCAAATATGATTATGATGATGATTCTTGCATCTCCTGCTGAAGCGACTGGTCTCATGGCCTGTAACTGCGCTGCCAAAATAACAACTGCCAAAAATAGACTTACTATAAATAGTAAGTCCCTAGCCAAAGCACTGCGCAAACTAAATATCACCTGGAGTACTAACCACTGCCGATATTGCCCTGCCAAAAATGGAAATTGACCAAACTAACTTACTAAAAATAGTAAGTCTAGACTTACTGAAAATAGCAAGTCTACCAACTGGGACCCTCAAAACCAGGCATCAGCTCACGAGGGTCAGGATGGGGAGGGCGGACTGTGATGACCCTCTTTTTAGCAGGTATTGGCAGTGGCTTGATCAGCTCATGCTTGTCCTCAAGCAATTGAGTATCTCACTAAAAACCTCCACTAGGATCCCATAAGAAACACGTGACATCCATGCTATCTCGGAACCAACTATAAACCCATGACATCAGCAGCACAGGTAACATAACATGTATCATAACCCCAAGTGCCTGCGCTGATGAAGTGGAGATCTGGACATTCCCAGGCGATGACTCAACAGGAGAACTCATCATGCCAAACTTCACTAACTCTCCCCAGTCATCCTGAAACCAATCCATCTTAGCCACAGACCACCTCTGCACCAGATGTAAATCCCGAACATGTGAGTCAAAAATGAGGTTGTAAACACTCAACATAGTATAGACTCGATCCCCAATAGGATCATCATTGTCCTCATCCTCATGCTGTAGCGATGACTCCTCAATCTCATCTGTGTAAACCCACATGCCGCGGTTCACTGCCCCCTTTGGCCTCAGAGCACAAGAATGACCTTTAGACAAAGGCCCCTTGCACCAAAAGCAAAGTTGTCTCCTCCTCAGGTCTTCTCTGGAAACATCATCAAATCTTCCCGTTGACTTGCCCTTGTCCTCAACAACTGGCGGAGACTCCTCATCAACAGGTGGAGACCCAGATGACTTCGCAGCACCCTTGCTCCGAGAAGATGCCTCAAGATCCCGGGCCTTCTTCGTCGCCTCCTGTAAAGTGGGTGGGTCCAAAGACTTAACCCATCCACGGAGTGGCTCTGCTAACCCCTCTAAAAATAGCATCACTCTCCTTCGCTCTGATATATCATGCACCATGACAGATATGCGCTGAAACTCGCTGATGAAGCCCTCTAGACTAGCTGTCTGTCGTAACTGAGCCAATTCACTGAAATAAACCTCTGGGTCCTTCCTGTCGAAGCGCTCGATCAGCCTGTCTACAAACTCCTGATAGTCAGTAATCTGGTCATGATGTAGCAATCTCAATCCATGGTACCACCAGTCATGTGCAGTCCCATCTAAATGCAGAACTGCAAATCTAATGGCGTCCTCAGTCATCGGACGCAAGGCGAGGTAGGTGTCGAGCTTGTGGATCCAAGCTCTAGCAGTGACCCTACCACTGCCATCAAAATGTGCTAGCATCATCTTGCTAGCTACCTATCTCAAATCATTCTGCCCCATCCTTTGTCTATCATGTGTTGGTCTTCCCCTTGAGTGCTCTCGTTTTTGTGTCAAGTACCTATCAAAATTCAGATTTTGCTTCAAGCCTGGAGGAAGGGCATCCCATTCAGCATAGTGTGTGACTATATCATCAACAAAAGGGATATTTTCAGCATCCGCACTGGCTGCATCAGTCTTGGGTCTCATAAATTTGGGCCCCTGGGGTCTGTACTGATCTCCCCTACCTGCCCTATCTACTCTGTCATCTCTCCGTGCTCTGTGCTCATAATCCCTATACCTATCATCAGTCTGCGATCTCTATGATGCGACAGAAGCATCATGCGATCTCTCCCTACTCTAGTTCCTTGGTAATACTATTCGACGCAAGGTGTCAAAAAGCTCATGTAATACATCAGCTACATGATGTTGTTCTGCTGCTAGGTTCCTGAAAGTTTCTCTAGCCTCTTTGTCTATCTCTGCTTCAGTGGCACCTTGTTGATGTGAGTTTTGTACCACTACATAACATATAGGATTAAACACTTGATACAGGATATCAAACGCTCAACCCTCTCATGAAAAGTATATACTCACGAAGGACGTGAGGAAACACTCCAAGGTTCTTTACGCCTGTGGATCCTAACTCAATTATAATGATGTGATTTGCTGGTAATCACGTCGGCGGGCTTACGTTGTTCCTTCAAGGATATTCAGTTCTTGCTATGATGGTGATGGGGACTTAGCTTTTCAATGTAT
>MU227000.1:1985598-2005079 GCA_018584345.1 Thuja plicata
TTCTAAGAAGATTTGCTATCCAGATACATTTGCAATTGGGAATGGATTGTTTATATTTAAATTTCCAAACTATTTGTCTTTATTGCGTGCATACAATCAAATAGTAATTCCTAAGTAATAACCATTCTGTCAGATTGAGTTATCATGATTTTACATTCAATGAGTAATGAAAAGGAACCTGATTTTATACTGCAAATCAGCACGCCTGCTGGACTAGTACTAGTTCTTCCTCACGTGTGAAACTGGACTACTACTGTCGGCCAGAGGTGGTGAAGACATGAGCCTGCAGTGCTCACGTGGCTGAGGTGATGAGCCGTCACCTTTGGCTATGCCTGCGGCTGCTAGGGGAGGGAGCCGCAACTCCTTGCTGCTGCTCGCGCTAGCTGGAGCTGTCACGCGATTCCCAGTGCAGGGTAAATCGCTGCTTGTGTGCCGTTGCAAGTTGACGCCCAGACTTCTTTCGCCACCACAGGGATGTCAAGTAGAATCCGAGCTGCGTGAAGAATGGATGATGTTGGCTGTTGAAACTTCTTCCCAGCGCCAATGATACTATACTCCAGCATTCGGGATATTTCAATGAGATAAAATATCGACCTCTGAGCAGGCCTCAGTTCAAATGTAATCAGAATTCAGAATTCTTCAATCGTATAAAACAGCACGATGAAGATGTGATTGATCATACAGCAGCGATCAATCGGTGATTAGTCCCAAGAAGAATCAGTCTTCTGTAACTAATTCGACCCTTTTAATTCAGCAAGGGCTCAGATAATGAGATAATTCTCCAGACCAAGTTTTTAACAAAATATATTCGATGATTAGCTTCACAAATGAGCTTGTATTTATAATACCTCAGATGCAATAGTTTCCAAAAACTATCATCAGTTAACCATTCATTATAATATCAACTTCTTAAATCATTATAATAATAAAGTATTATTATTATAATAATATAACCTTTTATTAATTAATAACATGTCGTTATTAATTAACACCATTAATTATCAAATATGATTCTGATGATGATTCCTGCATCTCCTGCTGAAGCGACTGATCTCATGGCCTGTAACTGCGCTGCCAAAAATAACAACTACCAAAAATAGACTTACTATAAATAGTAAGTCCCTAGCCAAAGCACTGCGCAAACTGAATATCGCCTGGAGTACTAACCACTGCCGATATTGCCCTGCCAAAAATGGAAATTGACCAAACTAACTTACTAAAAATAGTAAGTCTAGACTTACTGAAAATAGCAAGTCTGCCAACTGGGACCCTCAAAACTAGGCATCAGCTCACGAGGGTCAGGATGATGAGCTGATCAAGCCACTACCAATACCTGCTAAAAAGAGGGTCATCACAGATGATGAACAACCCTCTAAAGGAAGGGATGAGGAAGACATTGAAGAAGAGGAACCTTCACCCTCCAACAAAAAGGAAAAAGGTAAAAAGAAGGAAATTGAAGAGAGTGAAAGGCAGTTTGCTACCTGTCCCAAAGTGTATAAGAGTAATGATTAGGCTAAGGCCTCCAAGAAGACAATCTCCAAGAAGGCTATGAAGATCAAGAGATAGACATCAAAAGAAGCTCCTTCCACCACTTCACCACTATGTGATACTATCCCTCCTCTCACCACTTCTCTAGTACATGATTCCACCTCCTCTAGCCTCGAACTTCTACTCCACACAAGAGATGGTCTCTACAACTCAAATCATTGCATGTATAGTTGGATCTTCAAAAGCAAGTCTAAGAGAGGCTTCTTCTATTCCACCCCCTGTCCCTCACTCCACATATTTGTCATCCTCTACTTTCACTCCATTTTCTTTCTCTCCATTACCCCCATCCTCATTTTCTTACCAAACTAAGGCTATCACTTCCTTTGCTACTATCATCGGAGAAATAACAAATCCTAGTGTTAACGTTACTAATGAAATGAAAGATCCATAAGTTGATCTATTCAAGAGGGAACACGAAGGGTAGTTGTAGAAGTCCTCCCTACTAAGAAAATGCAAGAGCAGTGATTTGATGGTCAATATCAAAAAGAGTTGCCAACAAATATGAGGAACAAGAAGTTCTTCATCCTCCTTCACCTCAGCAATAACATGTTGATAATAGTTATACCATTCCTGAGTGGCTACAAGCATAGTTGAAGCAAAAGCAATGGATCATTGACGCTCCTCTCAATTTAGACAGCTTATTGAGCAGAATTATGCAGCCAAGAGAAAAGAAAAAGGCCAAGATGCTATCACATATCAAAAGATGCCTCAAGTTCTAGGGTGGTACACATTGTCAAACCTATAAAGGATAAGGATAATAGAGATTTGAGATTTGAGACTTGAGGATTTTAAATTGCCACCTACAATTTGAGTCCTACATCAAGAATTCAAGAAATTGAAGAATTCCAGGAGTCAGTAAGTACTATTGTACAAAGAATGAGCAAATATGATCTTACTAAGACTCAATTGAAGTTTCAAGTGGCAAAATCACAAGCATATATCTAGCATCTTATGTGCCCTATGCAAAGAAGCGAAGGTGTTGTAATTCCTCTTGTGGTCCTGTCCAAACAAGTAGTGGATGAATAGGATAAGATGAAGCTCATGGCTCAAGCTGCACAATCATGGCTTGATACTATTTTTGGTCAGGGAAACCAATAAATTGATGAAGTGGTCCAAGTACAAAAGATAGTCTTTTCCTTAAAGAATGAAGTGGACAAATTATTGGGAAACTATGAAGATAGTGAGAGATGTCAATCCTTCAGTTTTATCAAAGTTGGGAGTCATAAAAGGTTATCTCCTAAAGCATTGATAAAAGAAATATCCTGAGAAAAAGTAAGCTAAAGGAGCCCCGTCCTTGGATGCATGTAATGTCCCCTTCTTTAGTACTCAACACGGTAGATAATAGCCTATTCAGTGGGTTCCCGCGGGCTAAAGAGTTAGGGTTAGTGAGGCTCGTGAGGACGATTTGATCCAACTTTTGGCAATGACAGGTGTTTCATTGAGTTCAAGCGGTTTAGATTGTATAACACCCTTTTCTTGAGTGGTTTTGGGCAGTTTCCCCATATTGCTTTTAGTAAGTCAACACGGGCACCACCTAAACCGTATTTCTATTTTTAGATATGTGGATAGATGCATTGGATGTTGATATTTCAGGTTTTAATGTGGTCTAGTGTATTTAATTTAAATAACGATTAAGTTATAAAGTTACATTTAAATATTTAACTTACGGTTATTTAATTTATTTAATAACTGACTATGGGTGCCTGAGTTATAAATTAAAAAGTAGAAGTGACAAATATTCAATAAAAAGGACTTTATTGGAATGGGCACCAACTTTGGGAGATATAAGAAATCAAAAAGTACCTCTTGCTGGGCGTGGGATATGGAGGGGTATAAAAGAGAGTGTTTGGAGATCATTTGTTATGCTTGGTTTTGATATTTTGGAGAATACATTTGCTAGTTAAACTTGTTCATCATGTGGCTTTGTGAGGATGAAAACCCTTGCAAGGGTCATCTTCTATGTTGATGAAAGATCCAATCTAGAAGATTCATTAGTGATTTCATTCAAGAGCCACAATTGGGTTTCATTGTTGACTTGTGTCTTTAGTTTAGCACAAAGTAAATTCAGAGCAGACTTGTGAGAGATCATTTTGAGGGAGATTGACGAACATTATTTTCTATTTGTACCTCCTCTTGCTGGCCATACTCTACATCTGGTCATACCATTCATAGAGACATGAGGGTTTCTTGACACCAGTTGAGGGCTTGAAAAGGGTGTCTTTGACCTAAGGGAGCCATCTAGGGCTTCTTCAGTGCTGGATATCAGAAATATGGGAAAAGAAGGTTATCTTGATTGAGGCGTCTAGTTTTGTAGGCTCGCAGGAGCTAGCTCCAAGAGAAGTTAATTATCAAAGCCAACCAGATTTTCGGGGTATGTAAGAACTAAGAAATGATATTGTAATGTAAATTTATGATCTGAGTTGCACTTATTTTTATGGTATATTGTAATTTCAGTTCTGAAAATAAATCTGAAATATCTTAAGTTGTCGGGTTTCATGAATATTGTGATTTTATAATTTTTTTCATTCTCTATACTACTGCAAGTGCGATTGTTGCAAAACAAACCCTTCTGCATCTCTGTCTATTCCTCTGAAACAGCATAAACAGAAAACAAAAAAACTGGGTTGCATATTACAATGCATGCAATGAGATACAGAAAAGAGATTGTTGATAAGGCCAAGCAAGAAGGTTTGCATATAAATGCTCAAATAGATATGTTTTGAAAAGTTGTACAGACTTTTCAAGTATTTTGACAGGGATAATCGTTATTCAGAATGTGGGATTTGATGATCATTTGATCAAGCAGAAGTTGAAGTTACTATTATACAGTGGGCAACTAGATATTCCCTTTTCTCGGGCTAGTTTGAATGTCACTGCTACATTTTTATCAGAGATTAAGAATGTTTAGAAAAGGAAGCATGCTTTGAAGGAGTCTCACAGTATTCTTATTAATGATTATAATATTCAGTGCTATAGAGTTCATACTACTACAATGCCTCAACCTAAGGATGTTACTCAAGTGCTCACTGCATTTGTAAAGTTTGCTAATAAGGAGAAGGGGGAAAGCAGAAGTATAATTTATGATTATATACTGTAGTATCTCCATGTAGATGCTAGTGAACCAATTCCTTTTCTTGGAGATTCTCTTAAGAAAGTATGCCACCATTTCTCCCAGGTTTCTTGATTCCAAGATGAAGATTGAAATGCCAACCGCCCCTATGTTGGAAATTGCGCTAGATATGTGAAATGTGGGCCAATTGTTTATCTTTCAAAAGTACCTTTTGAGATGTAATTTTTTCAAGTTTATAACTCAATTCAGTTGGGGATAGAAGAGAATATTTAATGCACTCAATCTTTAATACTCCTGTAATCTCAACCCTTGGTGTTGAGGTGGTCTCCACCATTTGTTGTGCCCTAGGTTTTATAAGCCTTACCTTTAAAAGGCAATAATCTCTCATTGTTAAGGTTGTTGATCAGGAATTTGAAGGTACTGAGAGGGGGGAGGGATGAATCAGTATTTCAGAACTTTTAAATGCATGAAACAATATAAAGACTTAAAGAGAGCAACTATAAAGACGTATACACCATATTTCTCGTGGAAACCCCTTTCAGGTAAGAAACCATGGCATAAAATAGCTTTATTAATAGAAATGGGCACCAACCCAGATTACAAATGTGAACACGAACTCACAAAGAGCACCAACCCTCTTCGAAGCACCAACTCCAGTCAGCTGAGGCACCAACCCCAATTTAGGCACCATCCCAATTTGGGCACCAACCCAAAAATGCACTATCATACATATATGCAATATCAACAGCATACATATATAAAACTCCCAGCGATAAACAAATAATGTAAGTTGCAGTCATACAGCTGTTCTTGCACACCCAACCAAGAACCTGCAACAAAGCTCAATTATATATCAGAACAAAGAAAAAACTATCATATATAGGGATCACGCACAGCCCAGCCCATCATTAAAATTTAAGACTCACATTCTGGTCTTCAACTAGAACCACAGCGCCTCTCACAATAACTCCCAGCTTTCAATGAATACCCACACAATACTTCAAAAAACAACACCCAGCAGAAGAAAAAAAAATGTTCACATCCTGAAAATTCATTTCAAATAATTCCTGCTCAAGAGAAAGTAACGCACAGCTGCCAGAACCAATCGTTCAGCAATTGCACAAATAACTGATGCTGGTATAATGTAATCGCTGCCTTATTATTTATTTTAATATCACAGACTGCTTTGCTGAATCACACACTTCATAAAAATGTATGCATACCTCAAAACAAACATCCACTCCCCAAAACGGCTCATGCTCTGCTCAATTCAATATCTTTCAATCAAAACACACACGCACTACTATCTCAAATTCTAATCTTCCCACAGCAAGGATAGATGCCATGATAAAAAGCACCCAGTCAAACAGATAAATGCTGCACTACCTCAAAGAAACGCACACAACCAAAAATATATACACCTCCTTCGCTTTTTGCACATAAACAAAACTCTACCATAATCAACAATTTTTTCAGAATAATAAAGTCTCAACTATATGTGTTTCTTAATCTTGTGCATACAGGAATAGATTCTTGAAGAATTACTGTTGTTACTCCAATCAAACATCAACATTTGTTTTTGTTTTTACCAACTCCAAGATGACTCCAAGAATAATTTAAAACTCCATTCAATTTGGAAGTCACGCGCATAATTACTTGACCCGTTCAAAAGAATTAAATATCTCCATCATGCTTGGCTGCAGTGTTACGTTACAATTTCATGCCGTCTCTCACCTTTCAATATTATAACACATTAATAGAGAGTCCAGCTATTAATAAAAGTCATCGCACAAATGAGGAATACTTCAATTCCATTAAAAACATACTTTTGATATTCAACCAATGACATGGCACACAAGCAAGTAGGTGAAATAGACAAGTAAGCAAATAGCCAACAGCCAACCAGCTCAAGCACCTCAAGCAGTTCAAGCACCTCAACCAAATTTCTTTACTATGAGTAATCCTCTGAGATTTATACGACCTTGATCATCAACCTTTGACATCAATGACAACATAATCAACAGAATTGTTGAAACTAGGCCATTTAAAATTAATACAAGTGCAAACATAAATTTTTGTGTTTTCTTGTTATTTCAAGTGATTTATATGGCTTCTTTCTCCAATATTAAATGAAGTTCAGTTCAATTTGCATTAATGATGAAGTGTTTAAATATTTGATGGATCTCCAATTCATACCATTTTTAGCTTGTTGATTGTAAGTTACTTTACATTGTTATTTTGAGCCTATTTGTAAAAAATTTGTTCAATTGTAAAAATTTATTAGAGTTTCGCCAGATTTGGGCATTTCTATGAATGTTTGCAATTTGAAAAATTTTCATTTCCATTAAAGATTGCATTGTTTCTATGAATTGTGAATGTTCTGAAGAAGTAGAAATTGGTTTATTTTGGGGGATTTATCTATTTCTAGCACTGTATCATTAGTGTGGTTGTCCTTAGGGGTTTTATCCTTTTTTCTTTCTCGCCCTATCTTTTGAAATTTGTTTTACAATCAGAAATTAGTTTAGGATCAAACTTAACTACTCTTACTAAATTTGATGATAAAAGGTACTTTTGATCTCAGATCTGAAGGATCATTTAGGGTTTTCATACTTCATTAAAATCAATCCAAAATCCACATTAAGGTTTCTAGCTAATAAGTCAAAGCCCCTTGTGAAAACAGCAGTACATAGTCCAACGCTTGAGCTTAATTGCTAAGTTACTGATGCGCTCCCTGTGGCGCTGGATCCGAAAGCGGATGCATCCGGGAGATGATTCGGATCCAGGCGCCCAAAATGCCCTTCCGGGGAGCATCCACAAGGCACTCGGGAGCATCCATAAGCATCTGCAGGCCTGCTGCATATTTTTGACAAAAAAATCACTTAAAAGCACATTAAGACATGTGCTTAATGAATTTTTTATTATTATTTTTTACTCCTATACCCTAAAACGGCCCTAAAAGAGGCCACTCATCATTTTTTCTTCCCATTTTGATTTTGTTTGCAGCCTCTTCACAGTTGGTCTCCATTTTTGCATTTTGAAGGCAAGCTGATTATTTTCGAAGAGTATCGTTGGTGGGGTGAGAAATAGCTTCCACAAAGTAGTTTTAAGCATAGTTGAAAATCGCGCAGATACATCGCCAATATCGCAATATATCGCGCGGCAATCATGCAGATGATTTAATCGCCGAAAATATCGGCACCGCATTTTTAAATAAATCGCAGTGATTTTCTTGAGAAAAACACGCCATATATCGGTCAATGACGCAGTCAACGAGAGTTGCAGGTTATATCAAAGCGTTTGTGATGATTTATTTATGCAGTTTTATCCCGCGTTGGAGCGTTTTTCTTCGCGACGGAGCTAGGGCACGGATTTTTGTCAGTCGTTAAGTTACACCTGTGTAAGGGAGTCGGGGCAGAGGGAACACCCAGCGATTCAATATAACTTGTTCTATCATTCTATCAATCCAGATTATGTGCTGCCTTCAGGTAAAGCATCATCGGGACTTGGTCGGGGGTTAAGGTTTATTAATTTTAATTAATATTACTATATTATAAAATATTTCATTTTGATATACTTGAATTTAATATTATAAAATATTTAATATTACTATTACTATATTACAAAATATTACTATATTACAATATTATAAAATATTCTAATTTTAATATACCAATGACATTACTATATTACAAAATATTTAATTTTAATATTATAAACTACTATTATTATAATTTATTATTTATTACCAAATGAAATATTAAAAATTACTTATATGTATTTTATAATTGTGTTATAATTAATATTATAAATACTATTTTATTCAGATGTTGCGCATTTTTAGGTATATGACTGCTAATTTGCTAAATTCTATTTGCTATGTATTTAACTTAAAACATTGATTTATATATGATGGAAATTTAAATTAGTATATGTTCTACAAATTTGGCGTACATATGTATTTTTTAAGAATTTTTAAGAAATTGTATATTTTCAAATGTTCGATAAAAGTGCCAATTTTTTCGCCGAGTTTTTGCCGAGACCAAGATTTTCAACCTTGGTTTTAAGCATCTAAGGTAAGCATTTGATGCCATTCTTGAGTCCTTTAATGAGATTTTTTAAGATTTTGATGAATTTTTTCAAGTTTAGGAAGGAACTTTTTCAAGTTTTTTTCATTTTTTTTTTTTAAGAATTAAAGAAACAAGTTTAGCTATCTATTTTAATATTTTTGTATCATTTTTTGCACTTGTATGCTTGATGTTCATAGTGTTTTTCTAGTTTAAATTTATTTAATTTCTTATTATAGGCTAAAAATTAAATTGTATTGTGCAAGAATGGCCACCACCGGTAGTCAAAGTTCAGTGGGAGGGAAAGGAGCCGATAGTTTCAAAATTGATGTAGGATCTCCTCTATGGAGACATACCACAAGAATATCACAAGTTTCAGGAGGTGGCTCATATCTTTGGAAGTGTAACTATTGTCAAAGCAATAAAGGCAAACCATTCAATAGCTCATATTCCTAAGTCCAACTTCATTTTATGGGCCCTACTGGCCAAGGACTGGGAATGTGCAAAGACAAAGATGGGAAGGGGATGTCTAATGCACAAATAGCTTCATATATAAAAGAATAAGAAGCTTCTGATAAAGTGGTTAAAAGATCAAAACAAAGTTCTTATCAACCTCCATCTGGAAAAAGAAAAAAACGCAATTACCAACTGAACCAAATGTATCCTCCAAACATCCATTCTTGCAAGTACTTGTACCGGGAGATGAAGAGGAAGAAGTAGAAATTACCACTCACAAAAGAGGTTCATTGGACACCACATTTAAAATGGAGGCAAGAGAGCTTGCTAATCAAGCCATTGCACGTTGCCTCTATGCCAATGGTCTTCCTTTCAACTTGGTGAGATCGCCATATTGGAAGGAAATGGTGGCAGCCATCAATAAAGCACAATCTGATTACACAAGTCCATAGTATGAAAAGGTGTGTACCACTCTATTGCAAAAAGAGAAGACTTATGTAGAGAGAGCTATTCAACCAATTAGAAATTCTTGGAAAACTTCGGGTGTTTCTATTGTATCTGATGGATGGAAAGATGCAAAAAACCGGCCATTGATTAATGTGATTGCAGTGTCCTCCAAAGGGGCAATGTTTTTGAAGGCAGTTGATTGTGAAGGGGAAGTGAAAGATTCACAGTTTGTTTCCAAAATTCTCATTGAGGCCATAGAGATGGTGGGTAGTGTGAATGTGGTCCAGGTGATTTCAGACAATGCCAAAAATTGTAGGGGTGCAGGTGCTTTGGTTGAGGGTCGGTATGACCATATTTTTTGGACACCATGCACCATACACTCCCTCAACTTGGTCATGCAACAAATTGGCACTTGCTTACCCGCTGGGGTAACTTAGTTTACTGATGCATAGACATTATACAGGAAATGCAAATAACATAAGATAGATCAAAGCTTTCATTAATCAAATGTTAGTACATACGCAATTGTCACTATTATATTATATCTCCGAAGATAAAGTACATTGCTTATATAAAACCCGAAGGGGTGTGACCAAACGTCACCACCGATTCCCAACCATGTCCGGTAGTAACTAAGTACTGTCGGAACACAATATAACTAACCCCTGACACAGCATAAAGTAAACTCTACGGCTAACATCATCCCCCCCTAAAGAAAAGTCGTCTCTGGACGACAACAATAGAATGTCCAAGACGGGAACAAAAAAATAGGGATGATGGACAACTGCATACAAGAACCAAAACATGTTGCTCACTCTCAGCCTCTACCAAGTGTTGCAAATCTGCTACTCAAATGATACTGCCTCCGTAGCCAATCGGTCCTCAATAGCCATGCTGCCTTCTCCACATCCAACTACTGGGTACGCGGAGCCAAGTCTCGCTCTACTGCCTCCAACCTGGTGGTCAGCTCCTCCCAAGCTCTCTGTGCATCCACCACGGCAGCCTCATGTCCAGCTGAGACATACTCTGAGTGCCTCAAAGCGTAGTACCCTTCTACCTCTCTCACCACCACTAACGCGCGGACAACCCATGCCTGCAGCATCTTTGGGTCTCATCTGCTCAACTCTGTGTGTTCACAACCTCCAAATCCGTCTCCCTCGACGGCTTATGGCTTCCCCTCCAATGCTTAGTGTAGTATGAAATAAAGTCATTTTGTATTAAGACTTAATTATGTTTGTCAGGAGGGTAGTTAGGAGCGAGGAGGTGCGTCCATTGGTTTCCCCAACCAACCGACTATTATATATATGATTTGGTTTATTGTATGAAGTTGTTGGTTTTTGGTAATAAATAAAGAATAAACATTTCCTCGCCAATCTGGTATTCTGGTATGGTACTCTGTACATCTCATTGGTATTGGTAATTAGTTGTTTATTGGTAATTATATTGATGGTATCCTTGAATGCTTGCTGTATTGTTCTGTATATCTTGCATTGTTAACCATTCTACATTTTGGCGTCGTTGCCTAAGTTCGAACCTGGAGGTCATAGTATAGAGGAAATACCAAGGAAAGATCAAGACACAAGGGGGGTAGCCTGGATAGTGCGGTACGTGGAAAGGGAAGCCGAGAGAGCGGTTCCATATTACCACGGTACAGACTAATTTCGGTACCACCAATGTGTAGGATCTACCTTGCGGAGTTCCTCGACTCCTGGCTAGACATTTGGTCCACTTTATAAATTCATGTCCCTGCTTCCAAACAAATATCCTAAACGCAGGCCTGGAGAAGAAACTGAAGAAGAAGCGGGAGTGCGGATTCTTGGCCAACAACAACAGGAAGCAAGACGTCGCCGCTTGCGAGAGTTGGGGAACCAATCTCTAAGCGAAAGACAACTTGAGGAAAGCTTGATCCAAAACACCATAGAAGGAATTGCCAACTTGGCCATTTCAGAAACATTGAAGGGAGGAGGAGAGAATCCTGAAACACCTGCCCGCAGAGAGTACCGAGAGATGCCTCACTCCACCCAGACACAGGAGTCACAAGGAGGAGAGAGCACTAGTTCTGGAGGAAGCATCCCACCAGGAGGGAGCGTCCTAGTAGGAGGAAGTGTCCCACCAAGAGGGAGCATCCCACCAGGAGGAAGTGTCATCCCGGCAGGAGGAAGTGTCCCACCAGGAAGAAGTGTCCCACCAGGAGGAAGTGTCATCCCGGCAGGAGGAAGTGTAAGAATGGCAGTAGTCAAGAAGAAACTTCCCAGATTTACTGGAGAAGGGTCGGATGACCCGGCCCGACACTGTAAAACGTGTATCACCATATGGCAGGCCAATGGAGAAAATGATACAGATGAATGGTTAAAAGCCTTCCCTGCCACACTAAGAGGGATGGCTATTGATTGGTACACAAAATTAGAGGTTATTCAGAAAACCACATGGAAGGACCTTCGTACAGCTTTTGAGGAGGAATTCAGACTGTTACGGGATGACGATGAGATAGTCATGGAAATCTACAATACCAGACAAGGCAAAAAGGAGTTAGTAAGGGGTTATACCAGGAGATTAAAGGAGCTGATAGGGAAATTGGATAACAAACCTGCTGACGGATTGAAAAAAAGATGGTTCATTGAAGGGTTAACCCCGTCGCTAAAGCGGAAAATGAAGATTGTACCACCATCATCCTTTGGAGAGGCATGCACCCAAGCAATGGACATCGAAAGTGAAAACAAAACCTCCAAAGCTAAAGAAGCATGTAAGCGGAAGCGAAAGCTCAGAAGATAGTGGGGATGAGTCCAAAACCATCCAGGCCTTGAGAAAAGACATGATGCGGTTGATGAAGGAAGTTACTGGAAGTAAGGAGGAAAAAAGAGAGGGGAGGGAACTTTGGTGTACAGATTGTGAGGAGGGACATACTAAAGGAACGTGCCCGCGCAAAGCTTTTTGTGATATTTGTCAAGTGATGGGCCACACAATCAAAGATTGCCCCTACAATCTTAAGGCACGGAGTGCTCAAGTATTTTTTACCCAAGGAGAACAATCCACACCACCAGCCACCCCTCCACGGAACACAAACACAGAAGCCTCACCTGGAGGGTACCAAAACAATAGACGGGGGAGCAACAACAACAGCAACAATAACAGTAACAGTAACAACAACACACCTCGGAGGGCCATCCAGTACGACTCTAAAGGAAGGCCCATGATTCAATGTAGGCGATGTAATGAGTGGGGACACTTTGCGCGAGACTGTCAGAGCGGAGGACAAAATGAAGGGATGTTATGTAAATGGTGTGGACCAGGAAATCATGAGGATGCCAATTGCCCTAGACAAAAGGGGGTGAACAAGTTGGACATTGCAGAATCAAAGAATGAAGTATTCGCCATAACAAGAATGCAGTCCAGGCAGCTTACATACCCCGACATAGCCACAGAAAAAGAAATGTTTCAAGAAGAAAGGAATGAGATTAGAAATAACATGCCAAAGGGAGGAAGAGGAAGTGTTGCTAAGTCCCCAAATAACCGACCAGTACCTAGCATCATGAAACAAGTACAGGAAACCACTATTCCTGCAAAAATTATTGATTTATTAGAAACATTACCTCAGCTACGGGTAGCGATGTCACAAGGAATAAGCAGCTAAGAGGAAACCCTGAAGGAGGAGGAGAAAGAAGAAAAACCAGCAGATAAGGCGGATACTCTATTCACTATAGGGACAGGAAGAACACCAGCAGTAGTGGAAATGGAGACTTGAAAGGCACTAGGAAAACCTACTCTCTGGCCACCCACATTCCAATTGGTAGGAGCAGATCAACACGGATTCAAACCAATAGGAACCTTAATGGGGCAAAAGGTAAGGATCGGTACACAGCAGTTTCTCCTTGACTTTGTGGTAATTACTCTAGAAAAGAAGGGGTACGATGCATTGTTAGGGAGAGGTTGGCTAGTGGCAGCCAAGGCCACGCATAATTGGAAAAAGAATACCTTATCCATAGAGGTTGATGGGAGAAAGTACACAATAGACCTGAGGAATCAATGTGTAAGTCAGGATCTCGCATCTGACTCGGAGGGAGAAGACAAAGGAGCCAAACCAGATGAAGGAGTGCTCCGGCTAGGGGAATGTTCAGAAGATGAGACTAGTTCCCTCAACGGCCTGTTCCACTGGCAGATGGGCGACTATGAGGTATTCCAGCCAAAATGCAATATGTTGCAAATCCAAGAAGTTGTAATGCCTATGGAATATGGAGTACTGAGCTTGAGAATAGCAGTTGAGCACAGACTGGGAGATACAGAAAGTCTAAAGGAAAGACTCAGTACTTTAATAAAATTGGATGAAAGGAGGACACTTGCCCAATGGGCCACCCAAGTGGCACAAGAGCGACGAAAATTTTGGCATGACAAACACTTGACGAAAATGAATTTTAAACCTGGCCAATTGGTACTCAAGTACAAAGGGAAAAATGAAATTAAGCCAAGCAAGTTCAAGGTACGCTGGTTGGAACCCTATAGAGTTGTGGAGGTACAGGATAATGGAGCTATAAAATTATCCACATTGGATAACAATCCCCTAAAAGACTTAGTAAATGGATCCAAACTAAGGCTTTATAATAAGAGAATAGAAATACATCCCATTTGTCACTTAGACATAATAAAAGAAAAGAAAGAAAAAGACAAGGAAAATACGATGGGAGAGACAATAAAAGAAAACCCTAACATCAATGAGCCTTATAAAAGACTCAAGGGGGCCATTACAACTAGCTCAAACAGAGGAGAGTGGGAGAACACGGATTGCAGCCCGGAGGCTGTACGTGATCAAGTGGAAAGAAGTGATCGTGGAGAGGCCGTACACCGTACGGTAGTTGCAGCCCCAAGGAGGTCGTACGAATGGAAGGCATGTCGTACGCCGTATGGACGGCAGCTACAAGGAGCCGTACGGACGTCGTACGACGTACGGAGGTTGTTGTTGCTACGAGGTCGTATGGACTGAGAGTATGTCGTACAGTTGTTGTTGTTAGGAGGCCTAACTGACAGGGAGTAGGTCGTACGCCGTACGGACATCAAGTGCAAGACAGGGGTCGTCCTAAGGTAGTACATCGTACGGTGGTGGCAGCTAGAAGGAGGTTGTACGTGTGGGAGGTAGGTCATACGACGTACGGATTGCAAGAGGAGGGAAGTGGCCATACGGACGGTAGGTGGAAGGAATTGACCGTACCAAGGCAGTATGTCGTATGGAACCATACACACCAAACCGTACTACACGAAACGGTTGCAAAGCAGTTAGCAAAACAGTTAATAAAAGCATACAAGGGTTGGCTCTAAAAACGAAGATGGTAAAGATAAGTGTTGGGAACCCGAGTAAGGGAAAAATTATTGATTCCAAGCAAAAAAATCCAGCATTACAAGTGAAGAAGGTAACGAAAATGACAAGCAAGAAGGATAAAGGAAAGAGCATGGAAAGGATTACGGCTGCCAATATCAGCTTTGAGAGCGTAATCGGAAGTGGATGTCGGGCCTGGTGGGAGAATGCAGAAGACCAGCACACCCTGAAAGAAGCTTTACAGAAAGTAGAGGTAGACAAAATCATTTTTATGCCTATTTTTGATTTAAAAGAATTTGAACCGATATTGCAAACTATGGTGGTTGGTTATGATAGACAAGCTCACAAATCTGTAATCCGGTATTCCCATCAAACTGTAACTATTTCCTACTCTGCTAAGGAAATAAACAAGGTATTTGGAATACCTAACCGAGGACAGGAACTCACTAAAACACCAATGCCAACGGAGGAAACAAAGAAATGGTTGGACTTAATGTGCAGGAAGGATCTCACCAAACAGGAATGGGGAAGCATTCTCAACAAGAAGAACAGTAGAGGCCTGAAGAAATTTTTTATAGCCAATGAAGAATGGCGTTGCATTGTAGACTTGGTGAAAAGTAAACTCACCGTCAGCAGCCGCACATCAGATATTGCCATCTGGATGTTACCAGTAGTGGATGGGTTGAACAGGGGACAGGTATATAATTGGGCACAGTTCCTTTCAGAACGATTGTATGAATTCATGGAACTAAAACATAAGGTATTTTATATGCCTCATCATGCCATAGCATTATTTTTGGAAGCAGTTCGTACACGGGTGGTTGTTGATCATAGGGGAGGGTTGGTTCCAGCCAACAGGGTGGAACCTTATAAACCAGCCATGACATACTGGTTGCACTTAGACACTGTCGGGACAGGAGGTGGAGGAGAACCAAGGACAAAGAAACCAAGACAGGTAACAAAACAGCAACCAGCACATAGTGAGGGATCAAGCCAGGAGGAGGTTGGTGATGAGGTGGGTGATGATAGTTCAGAGGACAAGGTTAGTACGGACACCTCTTCAGATTCAGAGGATAAGGAAATCAGGTTCGGCCACTTGAAGGGCACACCTCGAGATGTCACCTTTCTACCACAAGGGGAAGGCCCACTGCCAGGAGGTATACCAGAGTATGCAGAGATTCACAGAACCATGAGCACTGAGAAGGAAGGGGGTCGTACCATTCCTAGTACGGAAGGAGACAGTACCATTCCTAGTAGGGAAGGAGTCCATACCATCCCGAGTACGGAAGGAATCCGTACCATTCCTAGTACAGAAGGAGTTTGCACCATGTCAAGGACAGATGCCAAGGAGGGCAGCCATACAGAAAAAGGGAACCCAAGCACTGAAGAAGAGGGAAGCGGACAGCAGAGGATACCTAAATGGGGAGCCACTAAACTCTCCTTGCCTGGAGTAGCCAATCTCATTCCAACAAACCAGCAGGCGCGTACTAAGGTCATAGACCTAAGGGGGCAGCAAACAGGTGGACACAAGATTAGACTCCACACACCCCAAGGTATAGAAGTGGCCCACCCAGTTGCTTTGGTGGTACAGGCTACGGAGAACAAAAAAGATATACAGAGTGTGGCTGGAGAAGACACCATATTAGAAGAGGCAGATAGATTGCTGGAGGAAGTTGGGATGGCATCACCACCCTCGCCACTGCCAAGGAAAACAGAAGGAGAGAACATAATGGGAATACAACACACCACAAGTTCGGAAATGATCTCATTGGAGGACAAAGCAACAAGATTCCTCAAAGAGTTGCAAAATATGGAGCACACCACGAAGGAAATCATCCAGCAGGCCAAAAGCCAGAACATGGAAGCAATAGTCACAGCAGCAGAGTCCTTGGCAATATTCATGAAGGGGGAGTGCCACATAGATTGGAGCCTACTCTACAAGAGTGGTTACAAAAAAGAAGAAATAGCTGAAATCTGGACAGCCCCAGGCATCATAGTGGAGGTACAGGATCAGCCACCCCTCTTGTACACACTCCAAGAAATGGAGGTGGCCTTCAGGAGGACGTACTTGCAACTGCAGCAAGAAAAAGATTTGACAAATTAAATGAAGAAGGATTGGGAAGAGGAAAAAGCTATGTGGGAAACTCAATGGAAGACAGAACGAGCTGGACTAGAAGAGAAGTTAGCAGCAGCTGAAGCCAAAAAGATGGATGCATTACAGGTGCTCCAAGGAGTTCGGGCCAAGCAGAAGGCTGCTGAACGGGATCTCCTACGCATCCGAGAACGAGCTCCGACTCCAAGGATGTCTTCACAACCCAACTCTCAAGTCTGATTTTCCTTTTGTATAGTCGTCTGGAAGACAACAATTTTTTTGGGGGGGGATATATGTAGTATGAAATAAAGTCATTTTGTATTAAGACTTAATTATGTTTGTCAGGAGGGTAGTTAGGAGCGAGGGTGCGTCCATTGGTTTCCCCAACCAACCGACTATTATATATATGATTTGGTTTATCGTATAAAGTTGTTGGTTTTTGGTAATAAATATAGAATAAACATTTCCTCGCCAATCTGGTATTCTGGTATGGTACTCTGTGCATCTCATTGGTATTGGTAATTAGTTGTTTATTGGTAATTATATTGATGGTATCCTTGAATGCTTGTTGTATTGTTCTGTATATCTTGCATTGTTAACCATTCTACACTTAGCTTCAAACTTCTTTCTCACCGTGCAGAACAAACCCAATGCTTACCCTGACTGCGCTGGTGCCCCAAACTCTAGGTTGTAGTGTGCCTCAAAAATAAAATGGGGGTCTGGGGGCAACGCCCCCAGTGGGGTCAAGGGGCAACGCCCCCGCGAGGTCCTGGGGCGGCACCCCGGCGGGGTCGAGGGGCAGCGCCCCCGCCGCCAAGATCAATTTAGCACCTTCAAACACACACAAAAGTCCATAGCACACACTGTTTTTGCGATTTTCGTCCGATGCCATACTCTTTCTGCCAACCACTTACGGTGCTTGTGAAAATGGCCAATAACTATGTTTTCTTCACTACCTACTTATGTCCTTCCCTTCGGTGCCATATGTTATTCAATGTTCTTTATTTGTCGTCATTTTTTCTTTTTCTTTTTATTTTTTAAGAATGGGATGTCGTCAATAACTTCTGCTTGTGACTTCTCCTGCACGGCCACCTTTGCCAACTCAATACTCCAAAATAAATAACCTTTGTTGTCCTTATACGAAATAAATAACTAATTCTAACTGTCTGGCTTCCGTACGACCAGCAATGGCCTTCAAGTGCTTGGCGAGAAAATCCCTTCGCCCGATGGTGGCCTCTGGGTTGCTTTTTGTTATCGGTTGCTCGAGTTATTTGCCTCTCCAGTCCGTACGGTTTGTCTTATTTATTCAACCCTCCCCTACTGCGTTCGTACAGCTGCATGGTATATTTTGCACGCCACTCTTGCTTTCCGTATGGCACGGCTATTGTCTATGTTTCCCCTTGTCGGGGTTGCTACTTCACACCATATAAGTCTCCTCCCATACGATCATACAGTGATACCCGTGCCTTCTCTAATAACCCGATGCAAATTTCCGGACGGGCCTACGCTCCCATGCTTATCCCGTCGTACGGTATTGCAACTGGATGACCTTTTAGTGCTCTTCATCCGTACGACTATTGAGGCCACGCTTTCCGTAGCACTCGTGCGGTAAGCTCAATGAGAAATTGTTTGTTGTACGGCCTTTATATAAAGTCCATACGTTTTCTCTTTTGCTTGCAACGTTGCCCTTTCCTTCCTGTCCGTACGGTGTCGTACTGTATCATTTCGTACGGGCACGTGCGCTTTTTATTTCCCTTCGGTGGTACATGGTCGTACGGCCTCCTACTGTACGGTTGCCTTTTGGTTGTTTTTTTCTTTGTGAGTCATACGGTATTCCCCTCGAACTTTGCACGGTCGTACGGCCTTCTGTCGTACAGTCATCTTGTGTTTTATGTTTTTTCCTTTGCTGGTCGTACGGAACCGTACGGTCCTCTCTTTTTTTTCTTTTTTTTTGTAATTTTTTCTTTAATTGCCTAATCTAATTACCTTTCGAGTGCCTCTCCGGTCGTCCGTCCGACCTCTCAGGTTTCTCGGGTCCCCTTCCGTCCCCTCAGGTGCTTTGTCCATCCTTTCGGGTGCTTTGTCCATCCCCTCCAGGTGAGGTTTCGATTTCGAATTGCTAATGGCCTCGTGTATCTCCCGTCCATCGAGATTCCACAACTTGATGGCCCCGTCATAGCCGACTTCCCGAACTTTTTCCTTGGGTTTGTTTTCGATGGCTATCCAAAGGCTGGAAACCATAAATTATATAGGGACCATGATCGCTGGCCCATACATAAGGAGAATAAAGATTTTGAAGGTTGCGGCCACGGGGTTCCAACCGTCGCCGACACGAGCGTCGTCACTGAGGTTTTTCCCCTTTGATTTTACCTCCTGGTATGCAAGGGTGGCTTCCTCCTCCCTAATGCTTAGCATGTTACAAGATGGTGTGAAGAACTCGTAATCTTCCATTTGCCAATGAAAGAGGCCATTCATTGAATCTCCATCATCCCCAAAACA
>MU227000.1:2010621-2024300 GCA_018584345.1 Thuja plicata
GCCATTTCTATCAAGCAACTTCAAACGGAAACGCTATATGAACAAGTCACAAGGTTGCACATGAACTGTTTGACAAAATTACAAGTAGCAAATAAGGGCATTTTGTGATCAGTTTTGAGCAAGGCTCTTTACATATTTACCGCGGGCGTAAACCTTGGTTCAATTGCAATAAAGGACCAATACGACATGGGAGCTATCACATGGTTGTACCTCTATGGTCAACCATTTAAGAATCTAAAACCTCTTGCAATTAAGGTCTTCTCACAAGTAAGTTTTTTTTGTTTTTTGTTTACCACTTGTGTTCTACAATTTAGTGCTTAACATTCTTTAATTTGCTTTTCATTTTTTATTTTTTATGTTTAATTTTGTGAACACTGTCGAGGTTGCAAGTTCTTCTGCTGCTGAACGGAATTGGAGTACATACTCCTTTATCCACTCAATGAAGCATAACTGGTTGGGCTCAAAAAAAAGTTGAAGACTTGGTTTACATTCATACCAACTTGCATCTTTTGTCACGTAAGCAGGAACACTACAAGGAAGGGACAAACAACCAAGCTTTGAGATGTAGCCCCTGAGTGTGCGAACTTGGATGCAACGGTTCAAGATCTCACTACAATCATTGATGATGATGATGATGATGATAACATCATGACACATGGTGCATCTAGTACAAGTGGAACCGCTTTGGGTTCAAATGATCTTGAACTTGCAATAGTTGGAGATAATGAGAATGTGGATTATATTGAGAATCCTTATGATTCTGAATCTAATTAGTGAACCTTGACTTTGTTTGATGAACATTGAATCATGAACTAAATTTTGATTTTGAAATTCTAATGATCATTGATTTTCTTATTTGCATTGGAATCGTGAACATAGACGTATATGATATGGCTTATTAGTTATTTCAATTTGATTATCTTGATCAATGGTGAAGTATCATACTATCAATATCAAATGATTTGATTTTGTATATTTCTTGCATTTCTTTGCATATATATATATATATATATATATATATATATATATATATATGCATTCAAACGCAATATATATATACTNTATATATATATATATATATATATATATATATATATATATATATGCATTCAAACGCAATATATATATACTCTCTTTCTTTAAATATATATATATATATATATTAAGAGAGATAGAATACTTGGTATTTTGTCTATGTTGTGTGTGCAAAAGCACACATTAATAGGTACTATCTTGAGCACCTTATGATGTTGCTTCTTGAACTACATTGTGACACAATTTTAGTAGAGTGATCATACCTCTCCTTTGTCAACACAATGCGGTGCATCATACTATTGGTGTTATTCTTCCTTGGTTTTCTTTTGGAGTGAGTTGTGCATTTCTACATTCTAGAAGGATGATGTAGTGGTTGGGTACCCATGCATTTCAGTGAGATGGAACACATACCATATAGACACTCTTGCATTCCTATTTATAGAGGCAATCTAAAACCTTCAATTGATCAATATTCTTGAGACTACTATATTTTCAATTGCCAGATTATTGTCTTGATCAATATATATATTGGAGTGACCCGTTAATGGGAATGGAAGGGCTCAACCTTTGGCGGGGAAACAAAGTAATATACCATGTGTTTGGCAACCCCCATCTCCCGGATGGGTCAAAATCAACTTTGACAGCTCATCCCGTGGTAACCCAGGAGTCTCAGGGGTAGGCTATGTTGCCCGGGATGAGAAAGGAGACATCTTGGCACTGGGTGCTAAAAGACTGAAAGACGGAACAAATAACGAGGCAGAATGTTTGGCAGTTGTAGGGGCCACTTTGATGGCGAGGAAATTAGGATCAAGGCGAATCCTTCTTGAAGGGGATTCGCTCCTCGTGGTGAACGGGATTGCAAAGGGTTAGATGGATACGTGGTACCTGAACAAACACATAAAGAGGATACGAGCTCTGGTTGGTGAGTTTGAGGATTTTAGAATCTCACATGTGTAGCGAGCAGCTAATGACCTGGCCAATAAATTGTCAAATGTGGGTGATGACAGGTCCCTAGTAGACAACTTCAAACTGTTCGAAGATTTGAGGCCTAACCCCTAGAGGACTTCATTGTTGCAAGATTGGAGACCATAGACTATACACAATAATTGGGAGTTTTTCAATATTGAGAATGTGATTGCAAAGTTGGCGGGCACGCGGTGTTAATGCCTAAATGATGGAGGATGAAGTGACAGAGCTTTTTCGCCCATGATTGGGAGGCGGTGACGAAATCTCGAAATCAGTGGATTTCGTGGTATGTGAAGGATGAGGAGGTACAAGGGGAAGTAATGAGTTGGCAGAAGGAGTAATGTAAGCATGATGGCGTTGGAGTGCTGGCTTCGAGAGGCTTCAACAGCACTTTTTTAAAGCTGAAGGCAAGGCAGAAGGAAGAACAAAGCATCTGCAAGAAAACTGCAGAGCCAGAGCAAGATGGAGGCGAATTTCTCTTTGGGGACTTCGGGTCAAATCCAAGCCTTTGTGGGGCCAATCACAGTGAAACGGCTAGGCAACATTTTTATAGAGGACGGGGATGATTTCTGGGCCGCGATTTGTGGCATTCTAGGGGAGCAATTTCTGCAAACTTGGTGGCAACCCCGGACAAATCTTGATGTGTCCTCGCTGTTTGTGGCGTTGGCTCTCATGGTGGCGGAGTCCAAAGATGCAGTGCGGGCGGTGGTCAAGCAATGTATGGCCATCAAGTGGATAGAGGGCATCGAAGAGGTGTTGCACAAGACAGAGGTGGGTGTAGGGCTGCACAAGGGTGGCGACCCTATTCACATGATTGGCCATGGGCGCCATGAGCTCCAACCTCTTGTGGTCTGGTCATTGGATTGCCCTGAGGATGTTCACCTGGCACGAGCGCTCGATGGGTGGAATGCACTCAAGGCAGTGCTAGCGAAGCGGAAGGTAGAAGCACAAGGTGGGGAAGGGCTTGGGGGGAGAAAACGCAAGTATACCCCAATTAAATCCACGGTAGAAGTGGGGGAGGATGGTAGACCTCAGGTGCAGAGGCAACTCAAAGGAAAACATGGTGGGAAGGTGAACAAAGCAGAGAACAGAGTCCGGGACTCGGGGGTTGAACTGAGCGAAGATGGCACGGTCCGAGTGCAGGGTGCTGTCATGGTGGATGGGAGCGGTGGCTTCCGGAACTTCACAAAGAAGGAGGCTGCGGCCTGGTTCGGTTAAACCCGGGGGTGGGGTTTTTTGAATTTTATGTATAGTTGTTGTCGAATATGGGCTCCAATAGTATAGATTGGGGAATTTTTGTATTGCATACTGTTATTATGGCTGGAATTTGAAATTGGGAATGTATGCCATTTTGAAGTGATGCGTGGCAATTATGTAACCGTTGCTTTTCAAATATCAATATAATACCATATTACCGATCAAAAAATATATATATATAATGGAGTAAATACACTATTTGTGCATTAATTGAGTAGTGTCACTAGGGTCACTTGTGAAAATTGATGTGTCATTTGTATTTTTGACTATTAAATTATCTATTCATTGCTTGAGGAGTGTCATTAAGGTCATTCATGCAAAATTTTCTATCTGATCCTAATCTTAGTGGAGGTTCTTAACTTTCAACACTATAGCACTTGGTTTTTGATAGCTTTTTAAAGCTACTTCATGCTTTAGTGGAAATTTTCATGTTTATCTTGATGTTCCTACTATTTTTGGAACAACTTTTGTAGGCGTCTTAGTTACTTAGTCAGCACAAGTTCTCTCCTATTGGGGGGGGGCAATGGGGGGTAGGCAACTATTGCATCTCAATGATGGAAGTAGTCCTTGGGGGGTTGGGGGGTCATATTGAGTCCTTTCTTCCTTCACTTTTTAAGTTTACTCTTTTTTAGAGAGGATTTTTTTCATATGGGTTTCCTCCTTCAATTCATTTATAAGAGATTTGTTTATACAAGAATACTTAACATGGCCCTGTAGCCAGGACCCATCCTTGCATATTTGCATGTTTTGTATTTCTCCCTAAGTTGCACTTAATGGGGGGTGTCCATGTGAACATGGTCTACAACCTAACTAGTTTCACTATTCACACCTAGTTATTAAGCTTACTTAGGTTATTTATTTTTTGTGTCTCGTATTCATAGGATTAAGACATTTGTTGTGATCTTAGTTTGCCCTAAGGTTTTAACCTTCCCAATATAGCAAGGTCGTCTTTTTCTAACAATATACCATTTTTTTCTATTGCATCTCTCTTGTGGAAGGTATTTGGTCTTTCTGGTTAGATTTTTTCTCCTATGAGTTCTTGCATTTCCCCAACATAACAATGCTTTTGCACTTGTTTTCTATTTAACATTTATGTTTAAAATGACTTGAAAGTTAGCTAGAAAGATCCTCCTACTTATTGGTTTGTGAGTTTTCCTACATCCTAATCCTAGGCCTGACTCAAATCAATCGGTCATTATTTTCAATAGTTGATGAGAAGCGTATAGGATGTATATTTGATTCATGTGCTTCCCTTGCCTCAAATATACATATTTGTATCAATTGCCGTGAGAACCTAACAATAAGGCCTCTTAGTTCAAATTTCATTTAAAAAATAATGTAGCTTTACAACCAATCATTAAATCAACTCCTCTGTTTAGTTGAAAACTTTAGCTTTTCTATCCCATGTGTGCGATTGTGAGAATAGAACAGACAAGAATAATATCGATTTGAAGATTTGTATCAAGATAATTATTTGCCATAGAAGTCCCTTCCACACACATTTCCATTATAGTTATATAAGAAATCAATAAAAAGTGCAACACCATGATAAAACAAATGAAATCAAGATAAATGTAATGAAAAAATGTAATCAAAACAAGAAAAGACTTTATAATGGAGTAAAGGCAAGAAAGAAAAACCAGAAATCAGCAAATGTAATCAAAACAAGAAAAGACTTTATAATGGAGTAAAGGCAAGAAAGAAAAACCAGAAATCAGCAAGTGGTAAAATAGACTAATTTATAGATGCATTATGCACAACTAAGTGACAAAGGAAGCGAATGGGACTAGCATATAGAAGCACAAGTGTTCTTTTGAGTAACCACTACAGGTGCTTACAAAAAGGTTACACATAATTCAATTGGAGAAAAATTTGGCCACACTTAGACTTGAAATGGATAGCATCCAACACAAAAATGATTTTTGGCACTGACCTGTAACACTAGTTCACAAGCAGAATAGAATTCAGATAGAGAACTATAATTTTGATGGCTGAACAGTGAACTTTAGACAAAAATAATTTTATGAAACAACAATAGTCAGATTGATCCGAAAGATACATGTAATATAGATAACTGCAAATTCAGCTCCTGAGGGAATTGGAAGCCTGAATCCTAGTCATATTGGATCTTGTGCAACGTTGTGTGTGGAGTTATGCAGCGTCAATTTTGACTAGTAACTAACAATGGGCAAACACAAGCTAAAACTAGTCAAGCACTTGGGCAAGCTAGCCAACAAGTTTTAAATTATTAGGTCTGCGGTCAATTTTCACAACAATATTGAATTTGCAAGGACAGTTAGTGGGTTAATATTACCTGTAACCTTTGACCACGATATAGGAGTACACAGCCGTAGATCAGAGCAAGAAAAATGTATAGCACTAAAGACTGAGTAACAGGTGCATCAACCCCTGCATGAGAAAGATTCAGTTCAGATTAAAATAAACAAAACATAGAATTAGAATTTTACATGGAAGGGGGGTATCCTAGATTAATTTCCCAAGTTTTTTCTCAAGTGACCGAGGGTTTTCATTTTCATCATATGAAACTTAGAATTGAAACTTAGGATCCAACAGAGCTTATAATGCAAAACACATTGGAAGCAATAACTTTTAACTGGAAATCATGAATGATGCAATCGGCCCATAGGCATCAAACTAAGAAGCAAGTGGGCTTGCCATCCTAAAATATATCAGGAACAAAATTCAGCAGGTGTTCTGGTAGAAAATTATTGCCATCTGGTGTTTTTGGATTTTGCTTCAAACAAAAACAAAAGGAAAATGGCTCCTCGCTCTCTACCATCGTGATGATGGATCACAGAGTGTGATCCAAAATGTTGATGTAAAAAAACTATCACACAATCTAATCCAGAAATTCAGATTGTCAAACCATGGATTGTGGAAACCTGATATCATTTAAAAGGAAAATGGATTCAAAGAAGTGTTAAATTGACATTCAAAAGTAAATGTCGATGGTTAAAAGTAAAAACTACAAATAGAAAGGTGTCAAAAAGATATTGAGCTTAATATACAAGAATCTCTCCTCTCAGAAAACTTAGACATCATACAAGTGTCCATCTTAGTAAAATGAAGCACAATTACTTAAAACGAAATTCAACATAGCAGTATATGACCAGAAACATTATAGATCAGTTTATAGAGAACATCAAGGTAAAATAGCTACTGCTTCACTTTGATATTTTCTACATTCAATCAGTAAGTTCTGGTAATTTTCCTCCAGGGCTCAACATAAACTATATGTTGGCAAATTGTTAAAGGTGTATTTACAAATATTTTATAGCGAGTAGACTTCCCTTTCAAATCATAGCATAGGGATAACGAAAAATATCAAATGTTGAATAGTTTTCATTTTTTTCAAAGAAAAATCTGTTAATATTGTCTTTTAAGTTGAATAACTCTCATCAGAAATTAAACCACTTAGCAATTTCTTAGCACCTCATGACCTTAACATTTTTTCATTTTTTTGTCAGGGATTGTTTATGACGGAAATGGCACTACAAATGCAATGAAATATAAATTAATAATTACAATACACTGAGATTGCATAGTTTTTAGATAAAATCTTAAAAACAGACAATGAAGTGTTGAGAAAAAAAGAAAAAGAAAGTCTTAACCAGATTTAGGTTGGCATTGCATACCTCCAGTCTACACTTCTCAAATTCAGATTACCTTCAGGTACTGTTGCCTTATTGCTTAATTAATTGTTGTGCAAAGAGACACTGTTATATATTACTTAGTCATGTGCCTTATGTTGGCATGTGAAGTCAATTTTTTTTATCCAGCATTGATTAAACAGTTGATGACAAATTCCATGGTAGTGAATCATATGCACTGGGTATGCCAAAGGCAGAAATCTGAAAATTCAAGCCAAAGGCCCAAACGGCTAGGGGGGTGCAAAGGGATTGGGTGTAGCCCCCTTGCCAACAACCTCACCGAAGCAAATTTATTAGGACTTACCATTTTTGGCCCTACAACATATGTACATCATGCAATTGATCAAGTCACACTTTCTATTCTTGGAAAGTCTTCTTTGAAGAGGATTCAACAATTTGGATGTCTTATGGGAGGTCATAATGTTCTTTTTTATTACAAATTGCAGATAGTTGTAACAGTAGAATTTTCCTGAGATAATAAAATATAACAAGACCTTTACAATGGATTTCTCCTAGTACATTACCAGGTTTTCCACGTAAATTTTTGTGTTCTTCATGTATTAGTTTACATTGTTTATTTTTATACTATTAAAAATCGTAACACCTTCCATCTAAGTTGGCCTCCAGCGTCACATTTACTAAAGGTGTTTTCTTAACACCACACATTTGTATATTATTTAATGAATAATTAACTGTAAAATTAAAATATATTAATTTAAAACTTTCAAATTTAAATTTAAAAACTGGGCACCAACTTTGCGCCCATGAGATCTATTAGCTGGGCAGGTACATAAGTTGATCAGCTGGTCATTTGGAGGCACCAATAATTATTTTTATCTGCTATTGTGTAACTGGCTTTTTCCAAAAACCTGCTAGTGAGGATGAAACCCCTCTATTGGCGGATTTGAGGTTGAAGCTTGAGCTGGGCGATCATATTGAGGCTAGAGCTTGAGGAAAGTCATTCACCAAGGGCTAGAAGTGATCACAAAGGAATTTTATTCATTGTCTGTGGCAGTCCAACAACCTACAGAAGCAAATCTGAGTGAGCTTTGAGGATTGGCGTGATTCCATCCTAAGGCTGTGACATTTACAAGGTGATTAGAGTGCTGTATTCTTTGACAAACAGATCTGTCATTGTCAAGACCAAGACCGATCTGTAACGAGATGATCGTCGATCAGACTTGCAGGCCGCAGATCACTCAAAATCGCTTCCCAAGGGTACCCATCTGTGACATTCTCAGGTGCAAGTGGGTTTCAGACCACCATCAACCAGGCAATCACCCTCATTGTGGCATCTGAGGTCTACACCTGTAGCACTGGTTATTTGAGGGTTACATGCCTCAAATCAGGCCTGGACGATAACTGGCCAACCCTAGTTGGGTAAGGATTAGGTAATCATCTGAAAGTGAAGCAATTTAGTCCTGTAGCACTACCAGCCTGATTCTTCATCAGCAGTTGAGTGATTAACAGCAGACATACATACCAGATTCGAATTAACAATCAGAACTTCAGTGTTCAAGTATGGATCTGAGCTGAACCTAACCCTAATTACCACCCAGGCACTTCATACAATAGACATATTCGTATATTACTGACCTCGAGTCCCTATCTACATCTGTGCAGGCAAATCCATCATATCCAAGCCCATCTGAGCACCACCAGTCAGTCTGTGTTGAGGCATAATCATTCTGTAAGAATGCTAATAGCCAATTATTTGATTGCTGGTAATTCCTCATGTATTAAAGTTGTATTTTAAGTGCACTTAATGAATGAAATTGCCAATAAGACTACATATTTCTTTCCAAATCCATGATTACCGTCGTCATCTGCAAGAATTTTAACAGTGGTATATAGAACAGTGATAGTTTGGGTTTGTTTATTTTAATTTGAATTCCTAAGAACAAACCCTACGTACTTGAAAAATGAATTGACTGCAAAACTATTAACTACCTTTTTACCAGTGCATCATATTGCTGATTGAATATCCATTGCTTTTAGACATATTGACTCACAAAATAAACTAAAGTAAAATTGCTGTCAAAGCATTTCATGAAGGACCATAGACAATATTTGGCTAGATTTTGTATAGAGCTGCTGCTCACCAGAGTAGCTAGAAACTCCTTTGTCCCTCCCCAGGCATGCATATCCCTGTATCCAATTTGGATATGTATCTGATACAGCCTGGATACACGTTGAATACTGTACCCCCATGTGTGCTCGAAAAACCTTGATTTTCCAACCATGCTAAATACTATGTGATTTGAATTTTTAAAAAATTTGACGTAAATCTTCCCATATTTAATTTTAAAGAACTTCATTGATGCAACTTTCATAAGTTTTTTAGGTATAAACAAAACCTACACCAAATGAGAGAGACAAGTGAATTTTTTTTCTATTTCAGCAACCCATTTTTTTGGGTTATCTTCCAATGCAGCTCTACTATTTTTGCATATTGTAAAGTGTTTATTAACTTATAATTATTTATGTAGCATTTATGTGTTTGTACTTTGTATTGCTTTTGAAGTAATGAAAATCTCCTCTAATAACTTAGAAAAACATATTAAATATATGTGTATGTCTTTTTTCTTAATGTCGTATCCAGCTGTATCCATATTGAGATTTTTTTTAAATGGCCATATCCGTATCCGTATCCATGCAAATTTGCTGCTCACATAAATGCTTGAGGTAGGGCATCACAGAACTACAAATAATCAATATAAACGATGCTTCATTTTAATGTCAAATGCAAGGCATTGTAAGAGAGTGGTTTGAATTCACATCTTCTCCCTCCAATAAGGCACCATACAACTCCAGCAGATATTTGGCAAAGTTGTGGCATAAGATTTCTGTTGCACACTCAAATGTGACGAAGGTTTACAAACATTGAGAACGTGGCCTGCGTAAAGGCATTCCATTACCTCACGTAAGATTTATCAAGCAAAGAAAAATAAATGCCATTAGATTTTTCGAATTTCCACATGTAGACATTTTGTTAGTTGTTTTACTGGTTATCAATGATCGTGTGTTGTTTCTGGTACTAGAAAGAAATAACACAGTAACTCTCGGGAAAACATGAAACAGGGAGAAATTCTACCGTATAACTTTTCCTAAGAAGCAGCAGCATAAAATATTGCGAAGTGGTTAGCGCAGCCAGTCAAAATCATATAACTAATTAAACATAAACTATATTATAGGCTTTAACTTACGATAAACTTCGAGAATTATCAGTTCACAAGGACCAAAAAACTCGAACTAACATTTCAAGTACTATTTGAACCATTTCTATACTACTTTGTTTAGAGATCTGTAAAGACTCTTTGACTTCAACTAATTTCTGGATTTCTACCTTTGAGAAAGTGATTTAGTCCTAAAGAAAAGATTTCAAGGTCTAATTCCACTCATTTTCAAGAAAATGTAATAAACAAATGAGATATATCAAAATCAGGCAGACGTTAGCCAAGCAATCCTTAATTTTAGTAAAATAATAGAAACAACCAAAAGAGTCATAACAGAACAGACAAATCGATCAGAACTAAATTGTAATAAGCGTACAAGATATTCGGTAAACTTGAATAAATTATAATTCCAATTTGCAATATCTGTTCATGGAAATTACCAATATATTGTAAACCAACCCCCTAAGCTGGGGCTAATATCTTATGTGCAGATGGTAGATTTTGTCCAAATTATTTGAAACGAATCTACAGAATTCAGTACGTCGTGTATTTGCATCACTTTAGTGTTCGCCAAGTATAAATTCATTTTCATTGACAAAAGAAAACATATTAGTTAGAATGAAATTGTGGAATGAAGTGAACATAGGGGTCAATAATTTGAGATTGCCACAGGTAAACATTCTAGAATATATCAGGATGCAGTTGTGTTGAGCTTTAAATTGCCATTTATTTGCAATCCAATTGCCTAACCAAGGATGGGAACCATTTCAATGTAATTTTGTTGAGCTATTTCCTTCCATGAGATGCGAATTACAATCGAAGTGTCCAGAGAGAGGGGAAGAAAACTAATGCGTCAATGGTGCGAATCTTTACTGTCGCATACCTCAGATTTTATATTTTTTTTTTTTTTGCCTACGTTACAGTCAGCCTCATAAAATACTAATCTGTAAATAACACAGATTGAAATATTAGGCTTAAAAAACACAAAGATTGGAGTAGTTGTATAAAATTATTAAATAAGAAGCTTTACTTACCAAGATCCGCTAGGGCAGAAGAAGCGAAGCTGGCCCCAGTCATGCAGAGCGAGACCAGTTGACCAAGGGCTAAAACTCCCACTATCTGCCATATATTGTCTATGTTCATGTCCCAGGGCTGAAACTCCGTTCTCTGCTTTAGGAAAAAATCTGACCGCGGCTATGACATAGGCATTGGCCATGTTGAATTTATTTGCAGTTGACATCGGAATAATAAATAAATCTGATGTGACAATTTTGTTTACTGAAAAAGATTTTTTCGAAACGGTTACCATCCACTGGTCTGGTGAAATGATTATATTATATTTGCTTGTTCACCTGCAAGTCAGCGAGGATAGGGATTGGATTCACCGGTCCCGCTCTGAAAACGTGGAAAGCTAACTGGTATCAAATTGTTTAAATGTTGAATGCATTTCCTGGGTGAGCATGTGTTTTCTCTGAATAAAATTTATGCTTGCATTGCAACTCGATTGACATGAAACCGTTGAATAATTTTTTCACTATTATTATTTCTTAAACAAGGGCTGCAGTCTGGAAGAGCAGTAATGTGTGATTTGTTTAAGAAGACTTAAATAAAATGGCTTTATTCAATAATATGTTAATTATAGAATTTATGTCTTTACTAACTAGTTCATAGTAAACAATTTTATTTTTTTTTGTTTTTTTAAAGTTCATAGTTGATTTTGTCTAATTATATCATATGAATGTAGCAATAATGAAAATAATAGCTAATTAATTATTAGATATTGTAAAAAAAATATAAGAAATAGACAATTAGTTAGTCAATTGTATCTATTGATAAATTGCTTATGTTTCATGTACCTTGTCACTTCAAATATTAAGAGTCCTATGCATTTAAAAATACATTCATAAGCAAATTGAAATGGTTCAAATGTGTTCATTAATGTTTTTAGCAACTTTAAAATGTACAAATCAAATTTCACAATAGTAGGCCTTCACCCATATTGCTTTTTTTCTATTGACAATTGTACTTTTGACCATTAGTTCATGACATTTTATCAATAATTTGAGCATAAGATAGTAGGCATCATTGATGTATTATTTCTTTTTATGCTATAAGTATGGTTATTGAATATGATGTTGGCATTTAAGAGTTGATGCTAGTATTATAAGGAAATAAAATCTCTCGTACCTAAACTTGGGTGCGTCAAATACATAGAATTAAGGAATTGTGTAGAGTTGAAAATGATAAAGTCAATTAGTCGTTAAGAAGGATTTGTTGTTAGATTGCAAGAAGTGTGAGAAATAGGAATTAGTTAGTCACTTGTATTAAATGAGAAATTGCTCAGGTTTCATGTACCTTGTCACTTCAAATATTAGAAGTCCCATGCATTTGAAGATACATTCATAAGCAAATTGAAATGGTTCAAAGGTCCTTATTTATATATTTAGCAACTTAAAATGCACAAATCAAATTTCACAATGTTAGGCATCCACCCATATTGATTTTTTCCATTGATAATTGTACTCTTGACCATTAATTCATGACATTTTATCAATAATTTCAATATAAGATAGTAGGAATATTTAATGGGATCAATGATGCATTATTTATTTTTTCTCCTATAGGTATGGTTATTGAATATGATGTGTTGGTGTTTAAGGGTTAATGTAGCTATTAGAAGGAAATAAATTCTCTTGTACATAAATTTGGGTGAGTCAAATACATAGAATTAAGAAGTTATGTAGAGTTGAAAATGATGAATTATAATACTTGTTTGGGATCCTAAATTTAGAAGAAAGAATTTTTTAAATTTTCAATTTAGTAATGAAAGTAAGGAGTTATGTCCAGTGTTGAGAATGATAAATTTGTATATCGAATTCAATTTAGTAATGAAATATAGAAGTTGGAGATGTTAAAGACCATTATGATATAATTCGTTTACTTAATAATTAAATAAAAACAAAGGTACTTTTGAATTATTCATATAATTAATTTCAACATATGTGAGCTTTTAACATTTAACATGTATTAAGATATGTTATTTGGATTATTTTTAAAAATATATTTATACCAAAACCTTTTGTCTTTAGACACTAATTGAAAATAAATAAATTTTAATAGTAATATCCTCAATATTATTTAAATAAAATTAGTATTCAAATATTAAAAATAATTTACTATATGTTATAAACTAGCAAGTACACCTTGGTGTGCAATGGGTATGTCGAAGAGGTGTGGAAAGTAAATTAGGAAAAAATTTGGTCTATTTTTTGCATAAATTATGTAGTACATAAGGTCAATTGGTAGGTCATTTAAAATATGATAATGTTTTCACAACAAAGGTCTCAATGGAGAAGTGATAGTTTCAAATCAAATATGCATCCACTTACAAGAATTCAATCATAAATAAAACAAAATCTTTAAATCAAGACTATAATCAATTTCAATTACCAATAGGCTCATGTTATGTTTGAGAGAGAGAGAGAGAGAGAGAGAGAGAGAGAGAGAGAGAGAGAGAGAGAGAGAGAGAGAGAGAGAGAGAGAGAGAGAGAGAGAGAGAGAGAGAGAGAGAGAG
>MU227000.1:2029027-2039593 GCA_018584345.1 Thuja plicata
TAGACCGACAGACAAAAGTGTGATTGGAACAAAGTGGGTATTTCAGAACAAGATGGATGAGAATAGAAAAGTGATAAGATACAAAGCAAGATTGGTTTGAAAAGGTTATACTCAGATTGAGGGCATCAATTTTGAAGAAACCTATGCTCCTCTTGTCTCAATGGAAGCAATCATAATATTCTTAGATTTTGTGGCCTATAAGGATTTAAAAGTGTATCAGATGAATGTAAAATTGACATTCTTGAATGGAGAACTAAAAGAATAAGTCTACGTTGAACAACCAAAAGGATTCAGGTCAAAAAGTGATTCAGATTTTGTTTGCAGATTGAAGAAGGCATTATACGGATTGAAGCATACACCTAGAGCTCAATATGACAGATTAGACAAATACCTGACTAGACAAGAATTTAGAAAGTTATTTGCTGACAGTAATTTGTACTACAAGATGATTTAAGATCATATCTTGATTTTTATAGTCTATGTTGATGATATAATGTTTGGTGGTAATGAAGATATGTGCAGAGGTTTTGCTAATGAAAAGCAGAAGGAATTTGAAATGTCTATGATTGGTGAGTTAAATTTATTTATTTGTTTGCAAGTGAATCGAAATAGTAAAGGTATTTTCATTTCTCAATCCAAGTATGTCAAAGAATTATTGAAGAAGTTTGGATTGGAGAATCCTAAATCGGTTTGTACACCTATTATTACTGGATGCAAGTTAATAAAATATGATGATTCGGCAAAGGCTGATGCGAGTAAATATAGGTCAAAGATTGGACGACTGTTATATCTAACTTCCGTTTGACTAGACATTATGTATGATGTTTGTTTGGCAGTCCAATTTCAGCAATAACCAAAGGTATCACATGTTGTTGTAGTGAAAATAATTTTCAGATATTTGATAGGAACAAAAGATCTTGGTGTATGGTATCCTAAGGACTCAAATTTTACTCTAATAACAAAAGGATTACTAGTTGTGGAGCCTATTTCCTCGGTTCCCGACTAGTTGCATGGTCAAGTAAGAAACATAATTTTGTATCTTTATCCACTACTTGAGCTCAATATATTGCAACATCTTCTTGTTGCATACAAGTGCTTTGGATGAAATAAATGCTAAAGGATATTGGCATATCATTTGATGATATGATCTCAATTTTGTGTGATAATACAAGTGTTATAAGCATTTCTAAAAATCCAGTACAACATTCCAGAATGAAGCATATAGAAATCAGATATCACTTTTAGAGGGAGAAAGTATTGGACAATGAGGTGAAGCTTGAATATGTACTTACAACAGAGCAGGTTGGAGATATTTTTAACAAACCATTATGCAAGGAAATTTTTGAGTATCTCAGGTAGAAGTTGGGGGTCTTGCCCCTTTATGGTCTTAACTAAGTACACCAAGGTGTGCATTGGTCCAGAGCATTTCATGTCTATTCTTTTATGGAAAAGTTCTTGACAGCTTCCTCTCAGGGGGAGTAGAGTGGGTTTCTCAGGGAGAGTTTTTCTTGTTGTCAAAGGGGTAGAAGATCATAGGATTTTAATGCTGACATGTGTTTCTTTTGTGCTTTCATGTTTATTAGTATTTATATTATCAGTTTGAATTACTATTGTTACCAGTACAGTTAAAATTTGAAATTATCATTAGGATAACTAATTCACCACCTGAAAATCTTCTAAAAATCCCAACTTTGTATTCGGGAGGCTGGAGAGGATGTCATTGTGGCTATGAGTGAATCTTCGGAGAATGAAGATGGGTCTGATTTTGAGGAGGAGGATATCTATCCTATGCCCAAGAAGATGAAGCCCTTGGCTAAAATGAAGCTCATGCCTAAAAAATTAGATTTCTATGGAGAAGAGGGGAATCACACACAAGATAGCAGCGATGATCAAAAAATTCAAATTCAGTCGAAGAAGAGAAAGACCAAGTGGTTAAGCATAAGAAAAAAATGTTGTATCAAGGAGATGAAGGGAACCATACTGAAGATAGTGATGAAGACACTGACCCTCTTGATCATGAAAAAGAGACCCAATCTATTGGCCCTTCCTCACCTATGTTGATTGGTAAGGCATTTGGGAAGGAAGCGAAGATGACTACTCCCACTGAATCTAGAAAAATGCATAAACATGTGTGTGTACCAGTGGATATTTATATTGGCACCGCTTTTGTGGCCAAAATCCATGACCAGAGCTCAAGGGATGATTTTCCTCTGATGATACCCGTTGATATCTCTCAGAAGAAGCAAGAGGGGGTATTAACATTCCTATAATGAAGGATTATACCAACAATGTGGTTCACGATGTTCCTATTTCCACCCCTCGCTCTAGGGAGGAATATGTTCATAGAAGGATGCATAATGTCGTGTCAGGGGACATGTGCTCGAAGGAGTTCCAGGATGGGTAGGAACCTCCCTTTTATGTCCTTCAAACTGCTAAAGCATTTTCTCTGAATTCTTTTCGAATCCGCAGGTGAACATTCCATGAGATCAAGAGTCTTAACCTTAAGCACCAAGCCCTTTTGGAGAAGTTTGAGGAACCCCAACAAAAA
Organism: Thuja plicata; assembly: GCA_018584345.1. Taxonomy (NCBI): domain Eukaryota; kingdom Viridiplantae; phylum Streptophyta; class Pinopsida; order Cupressales; family Cupressaceae; genus Thuja; species Thuja plicata. Next base: position 2,031,576 of record MU227000.1, read on the forward strand.
GGAAAAATAATGGATGACAAACAGGGTGATGCCCTATGGACGATAGAGGAAAAGAAGCTGGTGTTGGACTCTGTTGAAGAAAAGGGAAATATTGGATGCGCTGACTACTAGAGTGGAAAAGATGGAGGCCACCCTCATAAAGATAATGGAGCCCAACCTCAAGATGATGAAGACTTCAGCTGAAAACATGACAACCCTTGTTGTGAAGCTAGGGAGTAGCTACATGGAGAAGAACACCATCAATGTGGATAATGAGAAGGAAGTGATGACCCAAGATGTCTTTACTCATGGTAAGAGGATGAGAGCCATCAAGAGGAAAATGACTGCTACCCTACCTCCGGACATTGTAGACTTAAAGAAGGTTGCTCTCAGCATGACTGAGACAGCAGAAGAGGTGGACAACACCCTAAAAAACTTGGTCTAGATTTTTGTGTTCTTTGGTTTTAGATTTTGTTTAGTCTATTCTCTTAGGATTGTTGGCTTTATGTTGGATTTTTGTCTGTCTAGATGCTGGTATGTTGTCTTTGCCAACATATTTTGTTTTGCTACTCTTAATGCTCTATCTTTGTAGCAGTTTGTTGTAAAGTGTTTCAGGGTCCCTTCAAAACCTGCTTTTACTCGAATAAAAAACTAATTCACCCCCCTCTCAGTTATTCGAGGTTGTCCAACATTTTCTATTATTGGTTTTTTTATTGTATGTAATTATGAGGTTGGTTTTCCTAGAATAAGATTCTTGAAATGGAGCGGGTTTCACTTAATGAGTTCTATCGATATGATTAATTAATTATGAAGATGATCAAGATTTTCAAAGATGATCAAGATAATTAAAATCATGAAAAGAGGGATAGATTTATAGATTCTTGGATGAAGAGATTAATGATTGTAATTGATTATTGAATTTACTTTTACTTTTAGTTTTACTATTCAAAAGTAATTTGATTTGATCTTAAGATAGCCTCATGAATCTTCTACTTATTAAAATTAAATAATCATAACAAATAAATCATATAAGATCTAATAGTTGGAAAATAAAATATTTGTGTAAAATTTTATATATTATATGTGATGTTTTTACTATTTTTAAATATTTATACTCTAGCTTGTAATACACTTTTCAATGAATAACAACATATTTATAATTCTTGTTTTAAGTTTGGGTTGAATGATTTATGCAAAATATTTTGTTGAATATCAATTTTAGAAGCTTGTGTAGTCACGTTTTTAATGGGTTCAAGAACCACTAAATATCATGTACCAGTTCAATAGCTCAAAAAGATAAGTGCAAACATGGTGAGCATTATTAAGAAATATCTTGAGAGAAAGTTTAAGGCGTAGCGTAAAGTTGGGACTTCATCCTTTTCTCATACTTCACACAATTGAGGTTCAAAAGTTCCAAAACTTCCCGACTCCCCCACATAATTATGGAATCATCTCAATACCCAACATTGCCAAAATAGTTTCAGAATGAAATCTACTATTTTGATTGATGATATAATTGAAACAAGGGTCATGCACCTACATTTGCATTAATTACTCTTTAATTTTGGCTTACACAAACATTTTTAGTTTATTTTTTTAGGACTTGTGAAATGACTATGTTATTTTTTACCTTTTCCCTATGGCACTCAATGAGAAACCTTAATAGAAAAACTAAATTTAAACTATTATACTTTGTTTCCCTAAAATTAACAAAAATAGAAATTTAATGTCCCCAAATATTTAAATGACTTAATAAAATTAATTATTTAGTGGTCCCAAATTTAAATAATATCTTACGGACCCCTTTAATTAATTTAAAATTATAAAATAAAAGTAATAAAGTATGTCAGCCTATTTGTAACCTTTCGGGAAACTTCTTGGAGCTCTTTATAAGGCCATGGTTGGTATTGTAAGAAGTCATCATGGAGTTTATTTCATTGTGTATTTGCAATTCTAGTTGGAATTCAGTGTTGTTTGTCGTTTCAGAGGTGCAAGATCCTCCCTATTCTGGCATTCGCACTTTCGGTTGGAGTCACTCCTCACCCTATTTTGCCTATTGGTCCAAATTTGTGAAGTCTTCAGTTGAAGACACATTGGATGTAACCTGATATATATCTTAATAATTTGAAAATACAAGTTCTCTTCTTGGTGATTCATTCCAATTGATGGTGTGAATACATCTATTAAGTCCTATCTGCTTGTACAAATCTGATATGTCTGGCGGAACCATTAGTTAAGTCACCGTACACTGCCAATACATTAGAAGAAGTGTCGTACACCATCAAATATTACAATACTCAATCACCATACATTTTTGGTACATTACATAAGTGTTGTACATCATCGATACATTACAATACTCGGTCATCGTACACTGTGGGTATATTACAGAGGTGTAGTACATTGTTGATACATTACAATACCTAGTCAGTGTACACTGTTGAAATATTACAAAGGCACAATACACCGTCAGTACATTACAATGCTTCATCATCGTACACTATTGGTACATTATAGAGGTGCAGTACACCGTCTGTACATTTGTTATGTGATTTAACTTCCAGCTAGATCAAGTAGAGCTGGACATGTACTTGAGATTAAAAGTTAAATGTACACATTCAGTTTTTTGCTAAATACTCTTTACTAGAAAGGAATAAATGGTGATAAAGAACAATAGTTAATTTTTATGCAAAATGTTTTACAATAGAAAACTATACTTTTTTGCATTAAAAGTCATTTCTTTTATTCATAATCGATAAAGTACATATCCCACACAAGTCATGGGAAGTAATTGAGGATGCATTATAAAAGTAAAATATGCATGAGAAAATGAAGCATAAATAAAGAGATGGGACTTGTCATTTCCCTGAATGATATATCCCATAGCTGAGTGTAGCGTCCTAAGCTTCATCTTCAGTCATGCTTGCCTCGCCATCCAGAGAAACCTACAAGGAGAGAGAAAAGAGTGTGTTAGAGCTCGAGATTATAAATCTTTACCTAAACATAATCAACACATGCACAACCTACTTGCATAATACATCAGATCAGCTATGAATAAAGTGCATGAATCAAAAAGCAGAAGAAAAAAATAAGAATTCATTATTTATATATTGTGTTTGTTCATTGTGCAAGTATAGGTACATATTCATTAATGAACTACGACTGATGGTATGTTTAAAGTCATTTGTTGATAGTCAACCGAGTTACAGATGTGATGATAAATATTATCAATTAATGTATTGTCATTGATGTCAACTTATTTGAGTATCATTATGGTGATAAACATCTATTACAGATTGAAGATTTGGAACAAACAAAGTTTATGTGGTCGGTAAATGAAGACTTATGTATACACCGAGAGATAGTGCACACCGAGTAAAATATAGTGTATACCAAGCACAATGATAACCGAGCTAGGGATCGCCGACACAACACGGTATTGACTGTATGCACCCTAAAATAGTCACTTAGACTATGGGCCCCATTTATCATTTTATCAATTTATCAAATTCATGAATCAATGCTTTGCAACATCTTCAATTCAAATCAATTTCCTTGATCAAATTGTAATTAATTCAATTATTTCAATATTTCCTAAGGTTTGATCATTTTTATTTAATTAAAAGATTTAATTTCCCTTTTAATTAAATAAAATTCATCTTATTTAATTAAATTAAATTCCTCCCATTTAATTAAATAAAAGTCTTCTAATTTATTTAATTAAAAGAAAACCCCTCTTTTAATTAAATAAATAAAAATCCCCACTTAAAGCTCTTTATTTGATGAAAAAGGAAATAAATTAAATAAAAATCCTTTTTTTCACATCTTCCTAAGTGGTGGGCTTTTTGCCTCTTAATTATAGCCTTTGATTTTTGCCTCTTAATCTCAACCGTTCACATTCCTATAAAAGGAAGCCTCTCCTTCTCATTCTCATATATTAAATTTTTATGTATTGTTATGTTGCAGGTTTGGAGAGCAATTTTGGAGGAGAATTTGAGCACTTTGGCTTGGATATTGCAACTTCTCTCTTCTTGTCTTCTTCTTGCATCCATGGCTATTCATGTAGATTAGATTCGTGTTTCCCTTCATAGATTAATCTTGCATTTGTATTTCTTTTCATAGAATAATCATGCATTGTTATCATTTAGATTAATTTCCTTTTATGCATTGCAATCATATAGAATAGCTTCATTTTCATGCATTTCAAATCTCTCATTTCATGGTGTACTTGCATGGGCACAACTAGGTCAATATGAGGGCCTCCATCACAAACCTTTGCACTCCATGACTAGGGAGCTATGAGTCGATATTTGAGGCCTCATTCATGAGCAACCTTGGATGGAATGATTCATAGAAGTGTGACACATTTTCATCACACATTTTTGGCGCCCACCGTGGGGCAGAAGATTCGTTTTCTGTCACATAGATATTTTTCATAATTTATTTTTGGATTTTCATATTTTTCATACTTTCTGTACTTTCTACAGGGAAATTTTGTGCGACATTTTGCAGGTCTGCAGGTGATATTTTGTTGGATTCTGTGTTTTCTCACGTGACGCTGTGTGAATCCTCGTGTGGCTCTATACGAATCCTTGCATGACATTCGACATCAAGCTGTGATCTGAACTGGTTTGTTGTTTTCTATATTTTTTTGTTGTTTGTGCACTTCTTTGTGCGGGCCTGTGCACTTCTTCACACGGGCCTGTGCATTTCTTTGTGTGGCTGTGCACATCTTCACGCAGCACTGTGTGAATCTTTGCATAAGATTCTGCACCAGAGATCTATATTTCATTGATGCATTTATATATCTCTATCTTTTCTTGCTAACCACTAATGTTTACTATTTCTGGTGGTTCGTGATTTGTTGTTGTTATTGTTGTTGTTGATTTGGACTTGCTTGGATAAACAACAAAATGTTTCGCGTTGCATTGGATTTGAGGTAGTTTGTTGATCTCTAGAACATTTGGATTTTGGAAATAAAATGAATATCTCATGTGTTTATCTTGAGTGTTTCTTGCTTTCATAAATCACATTTCCAATTGGTGCTCTAAAAATGGACTTAGATTTCCTTTCTTGCATAGATGTTTCACATAGTAATTAGGCCCTATGAACACTATTTGTAGTGATCTTGAGAGAGTGGGCTTCATTCGCTTGTCTTACATGCGAAGATCTTCTTGATGATAGATCCCCTTGTAGGTGGGGAAGGATTTGTTATTATCTCACTTGGTTTAGTCTTCAACTTTGATTGGTACTTTCTCTCTTGAGATTGGTGGTCATTGTTGATTTTATCTTGGGTGAGGTGATTTCAAGCTAGTGGGTCAATTAATCTTGTTTTCTATGTTTGGGTGAGCTGAAGAGGCTAGAGGATTATGCTATTTTCCCTTTTGGGAGAATCAAAAACTTGGAACTCTTGAATCCAAACCAAGTCCCCATGTGGTTCATATTGTGAGTCTTTCTTGTTAGAGAGGGTTAACCGTAGTGGACATTCCCTTTATTGGGTAAACCATGTGGACGGAACCTCAAGCGGTAATAGCCATTTTTTCCATGGTAGAAACAACCACTATATAAATATCCTTGTGTAAGAAATCTCCATGGGTGTAGTTTCTTATGGGTTGTCAAATCTCCTCAGCAACTCCTGATTGATTAAATTCTTGGACTGTGTCAAAACTTCGATGCGCCGGGATTGGATTTCACCCACTTGAGATTGCAAAATTTGTAGAGTGAAGCCATTACTAAGAACCATAGAGCAACAAACTTTTTCTTCTCTAGGACTATGTGCGTGATTGGAAAACATTTTGAGAACATACACAAATAGCATTCTTATGGAGTAGAAATACTATGACACTATCCATGTTCATGTGCAAGGTTGCTTTGTCCCTTGCTCATTGTTTGAAGACATTGATTGCTTGAACTCCCTAATTTTTTGTATTGTGTGCCTAATTCATGATAAAATTGGTTAATGCATCTAGTTGGTCAATTAAAACAATTGAAAACTGAGTTCTGTGTCCTTTCCTCACGTGAGAAAAATGTTTCTTTGCGTTGTTCGCTGCATTTCCTCGTGCGGCTATCTGAGAATCCTCGTGCAATATATTACGAATTTTTTGTTATCCTATCACACTAGTCTAGTCTTTCCTTGCACTCCTGTGCATTTTTTCATGCGGTCCTGTGCTAATCCTCACGCGAGAAAGTGTTTTGTCACGCGAAACTATCTGCCAGTGAGCTGTTTGCTGTCATCTCCCATTTGCTTGCTTGTTGCCCTATCATTTCCAGTTTCCTTGGTTGATCTGGGTCAGATTGGATTACTTACCCCACTGTTAGAAGCTTATTTACGCCTAGGATTATTGTGTTTTAACCTCTTGAATTAGCAATCTTTGATTTCACAAGTGACCTTGCTTGGAAGCTTGGTGAGCTAGGAACCGTCCTTGTTGAAAAGATAAACCTTTAGATTCTTTGATAACACACTTGGAGAGTTTTGGTAGTCTCTTATCCATTCACTTTCATACAATTTCAATCTCAATTAATATAATTTGGGTAAGACCATCCTCCTGATCCATATGTGCTAGGGTATTCACCCAGATTTATTGGGCACCTCTGTGGCAGTGTTGGCTTACGCCTTTTGCAAATTTTCTATTTTCTCACCTCTTTTTGGACAAGTTAGTGCCTTTTCTATCCTATTTTGGTACCAACATTTCTTAGGGTAATCCTATCAGCTAGTACCTTTTCTTTCATGCCAGTTACAACAAGATATCAAGTAAATCAAGGAAAATGACCTCAAGTGGTTTTTAACCAATTACCCTTAGTTCAAACTCGCCAAAAACATAAGGGAAAAGAACCCATATTTGATCAATTTCCTAGGAATACTTTGGAAGTGTGGTTTGATTCCAAGAGTCATCTTAGTGAGTTGGGTATCCCCTTAGCATCTTCTCACTCTTCTATGGATATGAGTTACACAATGACTCGGAGAGAGAAGGAAGCCAGGGATAAACATTATGATGATATGTTGCAAAGAGTAGAAATGTTATTTCATTCAGTGGTTCCTCTCATGGCAATAGACCGGCCTCACCCCTTATTTCAACAAGATATCTAGATGCACACCAAAGGGCTCAGAGAGAGAGAGAGAGGTAAGAGACATGCTTATCAAGATAACCAATCACAACATGAAAGTGAAGAGGGTGAATGTTATGACACTCATGTCAATACAACTTTTACCAAAAAATTGTTTCAAAATTCAAGACCAAGCTCACCTACCAATTACATAAGCAACAGACTCAAGAGGATTGAGGGTGAAAAGAAAGCATTTCAAGATGAACAAGCTCATAAGGAAGAACAAATTAGACGCATATAGATGGAGAAACAAACTTTGATAGAAATGGAAAGGAAAACCTTTCAAGAGGAGTGAGATAGGCTCTTGGCTCGACAACTCAATGATCCATTCAACAATATGCATGTTAGTGGTGGAAACAATTCTCCTCCTAGGACTCCACGAAGTAGGAGACATTCAAGATCACCATCATGATCTCCTAGCCCTAGAGGAAGAAGAGTTTCAATACATGATCATTATAGGAGAAAAAATCCTAGGAACTCAAGGCCACCTTTACAACATGCTCATTATTGTTCACAATATGGAGGTGGTAGCTCAAGCTTTGATCGCACCTCCCAAGACTTTATGAAAATACAAGAAGAGCTTCTTTTTCAACAATATGTGGAGAAATATGTGGAGCAAAACAAGGATAAGTTCCTAGAGAGTCTAATCAACAAGGGCGCTAGGGTCCCTTACAACTTTGATGTGGATAAAAAGATTAAGAAGCAAGGTCCGTCCCAAGAGGAGAAGCTCAATGAAATGCAAAGAACAATGGACAAGATGTTTGCACCTAAGAATTCTTTCTCATTGGACTTGATTTGTCCTAATCCCTTTGATAAGAGTGTTGACATGAAATAATTTCCTAGAAAGGTTGAAATTCCTCAATATGACAAATATGATGGGAGTGGAGATCCACATGATCATGTGCACCAGTTTTATACCACAAGTTTTGAGTTCC
>MU227000.1:2080399-2106914 GCA_018584345.1 Thuja plicata
AGGCAACAGGTCGAATCACACAGGCAGGCAGGATGAATAACTCATATTCAGTCTTGTTTGTACCTGGTGAAGAAGGACTATGTTGAAGTGTGTGGTTGATTAACAAGGCCAAAATTAACACATACAAAACCTTTAACCAATCTGAATGCAGAAACCTTACCCGAAATGCCTCTCGCCATTCCCTTATCGCTAGTGATTTGTATAGGAGGGGTCTAGTTGGAACACTTCTTAGATGCTTAGAAAAAGAAGAATCTGACCAAGCATTAGTTAACATCCACGAGGGCATCTGTGGGGGACATTCCAATGGTCTTACCATGGCCCGAAGGTTTCTTAGGGCGGGGTACTATTGGCTTATGATGCAGATTGATGCAGTAGCTTTTGCAAAGTCATATGAAAAGTGTCAAAAACATGGTAACCTGATACATGCTCCAGGAACGGAGCTCATTCCTTCTATATCTCATTGGTCATTTTAGTGTTGGGCCTTTGATTTTGTTAAGAAGATTCACCCTAACTCATCAGGTGGACACAAGTTTATTGTCACTGCTACTAATTACTTCACTAAATGGGTATAAGCTGTCCCACTTTCTGTTGCCTCGGGAAAGACAGTCTCTCTAATCATTCTGAACCATATCATCTGTCGATATGGAGTGCCTTCCAATATTATCACCGACAATAGAGGCCAGTTCAAAAATAATGACCTTAAACAACTTTGCAAGAAATTCAAGATTAAACAACATTGGTCCTCCATTTACTTCCCGCAAGGAAATGGTCAAGAAAAGGCATCAAACAAGACCATTCTTAAAATCTTACATAGAATAGTCTGTAAGAATGATAGAGATTGGCATTTATAGATACATTCAGCTTTGTGGGCCTATAGAACGAGTATTCGTATTCCTACTGGGGCTACTCCTCTTGCCCTTGCATATGGCGCTGAAGCGGTGTTACCTTTGGAGGTTGAGATTCCCTCAACTTCTCCGGCCTTGTTCCAGAATTTGTCCACCATTTTGATGGCATCATGTGATCGGATCATGGTCTTTGACAATCTGGACAGCCGGCCTTGGTCAAAATCTTTGGCTGGCGGATACAAGGATTCCATCTGCTCGTCGAACTTGCTGAGGACATAGTCCTCTGGGGTACATGTTCCGGTGGTGAAGGGATCAACCACTGATACCCTGACCATGAATTTCTTGAATAAACCCAAGGGGTATTGGGAAACTGTCAACTTCTCCTTTAAGGTCTTAACTAGTTCCTTGAAAACCTCAATTTTGAGGGCAAGTATGGACTACTGGACCTAGAGGGAATCATATGATTCTTCTCCCAAAATTCCAGACTCTGAGGCAACCTCCTCACCTAGGATGTGAATCTCCTCCAACCCGGCTTTCCACTTCTCATATTTTTCCAAGTCTAGCTCCCATATTTGAGCAGAGCTTCTTGCATGGCTGAGGACAATATCAAACCTGTATAGGTCCGAGAGGGACGCCACTAGAAATTCTCTCATCACCGCTACCTGCTTGGCTACCCACCCATCCACTGCTTGCGCCTTCTTCTTCATCATGCCCAGAGAGTCCACATCACCCTGTGCAAGTGGTGATCTGGAAGAGGGGTTTTTGGGGTGGACTTTGGCTAAAGGCTGCGTTAATTCCACCAGAAGCGTGAGGAGATTGGCATTTGTTTCTCTTTCCTCTTGTAGCTTCTGGCCCTACTTTGCGTATCGAGCCTCTATTGCCCTGGTAGCCTCTTTTAGCAAGTCTAGTTCTCCTTGCTTGTCTCTTTTCCCCAACTTTACCTCTGTTATATTGTAGTCTTTGTGCCTTACGACCACTGTATCTATGTTTTCTGGGGGTGTTGCGATAACCGCAATGGTACTGCCCACTGGGTTGGTCTGGAGAGTATGGACCACCTGCGCCTTCTTGGGTTTCTTCACCTTAGCATTCCTGGCCATCATCTCGGCCAATGAGAGTGGAGTGCTTGTGGTCGCCACTGGAGCTTTCCTTTTCTTAGTCTCTACCAGCCATTGGGGTGCCTGGGATGACCTTGCTACCAATACTTGTTCATTAGGATTCCTTTCAGAATCTGACGGTGCATTCTCGTAATGTGTGCTATCTTCGGGCTCCTATTCTAGTTCTTTCTATTCCTGTTCTTTTCCTATTTCTTATTCTTCAAAATCCTCAATATTTTTTTCCATGCCAGTGTCTGCTGCAATATCACTCAGGATCTTTTCCCCTGTCTCAGTCTCAATATTTTTGGGGACTTCATCTTCCTTGGTGGTATTAGCAGCTTCTTCATTTTCCTCCTCCGGGACTTCTTAGTCCATTTGCTGCTGTTGTTCCTGGGCCTTATTGGCCTCTTCTACTTCAATATTCTCCTCCTTTGGGACATCTTCTGGAGGTGGGTGAGGTCACTGGCCGAATTTTAACAAGGCAGAAGCTATTACGACCTCACTGAAAGTGCTTCGGGGCACTTGGTCACCCGGAGTTTCCAAAGGCACCTAGAGCGTGATGGTTGGGGGTACGGTTGTTCCCTGGGGTCCAGGTTCTCCTTCCATCGGTTGTTGGTTTGTGGTCTGCCTTGGTGTATCCTCGGTCTCCTGGATTGGTATTCTTTCTTGCTCAGGTTTTGTTTAGATTTATTCCTGATCCTCTTGCTTTGATATATCCTTTTCTATGGGAATTTCTTCTTCTGCGGGGACTTATTCTTTATCCTGAGCTTCAATTTCTTCCACCGCATGAATAACACCTTGCTAAATCTCCAGAAGCTCCTCCACTGAGAAGGTATCATCAAAACTGTCGTGTGGCAGAAAGGAGTTTTAAATGTCTTCCAGTTCAGGAGAGTCCAAAATTACATCTACTGGGAGCTTCTTTGGCATACCCGGGGTGGCGCTTGGTATAGGGGTCACAACCATTTTCTTTCTCCTTGTGAGTGAGGCCCCAATATCTAGAATTTTGGTAGACTCTGCCTCAACAAAATTTTGTCTGTTCATCATTGCCGCCAACAAAGGGGGCTCCACCAGGTGAGCAGATGTCGTTGCAGTGATCAAGAGATCGGTGGATACTTGCATGTTGATTTGCTGGCTAGCTAACTTTGCCAACTCCATTTACTCGTACAACTGGGCCATCAAAAGGGTGGAGATATGAGGAGGTGACTTGGGCACCTGGAATCCCTCTTTCTCTTTCCCTTTACTTACACTTTAGCGGCTGCGGTGGACGAAGAAAGTCTGGTGCCGGCTTAAGAGGGAATGGTCTTCTTGACCGTTGATTTATTTTGAGTGCTCTTGGGGCACACCCAGGAAAAGTACCTGTGACTTGCTTCTATGATGCGGTAGCATACCCCTTCAATTATTAAATCCTCCAGAGTGGCCCAATCCACTGGAGGGAGGTCTAATTTATCCATCCCCTATCCTTTGTATTTTGGATCTTCCAGAGGCCCACCATCTTTGAAACCCTTCGGGAAAGTCTGAAGGTCCAGTGTTTCCATGAGCCCTTTGCTCATCCTTGTATGTTGTCGGGCCCGGAGATCAAAACTATCCTGGCAATCCACCCAAAAATCTTCAACATCTTCCTTATGCGATGGGGATGCCCAAGGTAGTGCTGCAACAATCTTGTCGTGGGGATCATAATTTCTTTGGGTGTGGTTGAATTCAACCAGCCCCAAAATTTTCAATTTCTTATCTGCCTCCTGAGCTGTGGCGAGGCTGCATGTGTAATTCACGCAAGAGAAAGGGAATGGTACATTGATGACCTTCTTTAATGTGAAGAAGGCATGCAGATCCATCATCTACCTGCACAATTCCAAGAGAATAATTCTATCCCCGCAGTATCGGGGAAGAAGATAGGGCTTCCTATTGAAGCCTGTCACCCTAATGTAGGTGTGATGCTGGAACTGAATGAAGTACTAGATGTAGGAGTTAACCAACATCATTTCCGCCTATGAGAGACGGTATCCAGGATCTCGGGTAAGTGTTAGAATATTATGGTAAATGAAGGCATCATTTACCCGGTGGAAGTTCAGGAAACTGAGATCCTACTACAGTTGGGGATAATGATCCCATGGTGTAACTTGTCCCAGACCATTTCCAAGTTCCCCGGTTGTTCCCAGACCTTGAAAATCTGACCTTTGCTGTGCCAATACCCACAACACATATGATGTCATATAAAATTGTGAATTCTGGGCGACGGTCCGCATTTGGGTATCCACATTGTTTGATATAATGGCCGCCCAGTTGAAAGTCCTGTTGTGTGTTGTGATGTAGTATAGAAAATAATACATCCACACCAAGAATTCTTGGGAGTGGGGGCATCCGAAAATCCTGTATAAAAATATGATGCCTGCCTAAATGGGCTCCTTGAAATCTCATGGGGAATTTCCAACTTCATTCTTTTATAGTCTCGCTTTGGAGACTTCAGCCACTGACTGTTAAGATATTGTCGAGAAATGGTTTCAGCATCACCAAATTCCTTTAATGATTTGGCCCTGGTGATGATGACGGACCCTTTGAACTATGGAATTCCCAACCTAGAGGCAAAGGTGGGAGCATCAAATGTGACAATTATGGTGGGATATTGTAGTGGTTGGGGATCTAGGAGCATAACTGAAGGAGTGGCCGCATTGTATAGTACCGCTAGCTGCCCGATTAGTTTTTGTGACTGCATCGCACATGGAAAGTTTGTGGCCTTTATGATGTTGGAGGTAGCTAAGAAAGTAGTTATCTTATCCCCTTCGGCCTTTAACCTATAAATGGCCTGGATTAAACTTTGTAATTTGGCCCAAGTCCCGGGATCCATATCTGTTATTTATTGAACCTTGGAGTCTATCTTGGACCCTGCAATACTTTTGTCCTTTGGATACTTGGAGGTCAAAGGCATCTTCGCTAACATTCTTTCCATCTTTGATTTTGTAGCTGCCTGGGTAGAGGTGGTGGGTAGTTCCAGACTATCAGGAGGAGCGAAATTGTTAGACATCTTCAATTAATTTATCCGCAACCTGCAAGACCAGAAAACCGTCAGGACATATATAAACATAAATTGTAACTCCAGGAGATTCTTCACCAACCCGCACCTATCAAACAAGCGTTAGTACATACATCAAAAGTTCTGGAGTATCTAGAAGGAACATAACTTATCGTTCCTGGGGCTCTGCTAACAAGGTGGCAAGGAGAAGCAGAAGACAAGGTCTCACTGGAGGTTTGGAGTTCAGACAAACTAGCCATTGCCGATGTGACTAGCAGCAGGTCATATTTTGGTCAATGTGCGTTGGCACATGGGAAGATGGCAAGCGACGTAAAGGAATTTATGGAATTAATTAGGACAAGTGGGATGACATGGGGAAAAACAATGAATGCCAGACTGGACAAATTTAAATTCTTATACGTGGGAAATTAATCCCTCCATCAATGCGACGAGACAAAGGAGAGAGAAAGCTTCCATGGTTCGAACCAGCGATGTGCCGAGTTCAAACCGTGGTGACCTTGTCTTGATGAGCTCGACCTCAGGAAGCCAAAATGCATGATAGAGCATGAAGAACTCATGATCTCTGAGGGATATATAAAACATATATACATAAAGTACAAGAGGGCCGAGGGCCAAAGCATATATACACACAATATACAAAAATATACATTATTTACATCATAAACACAAATATACACCTTAAACATGATGCACAATGGCTACCCTAAAATAGAATACAAAATGTACACTAATCCTACAACTACACAGAGGGCAGACAACCCTCTGGCAAAGCCAACCCACCAATGGGTGGCAAACCAAACAGCAAGAAACAGAAAAATAGAAACCAAACAAAGCAAAACCAAAACCAAAACAAAATGAAGCAAGGGCAAGAACCAAAAAACCAACCTGTAGAATCCAAAGAACGAAAAATAAAGGAGGCACTAAGACCGCTCTACAACTTCTTTGACCTCCAACGCTCATGAATAGCTACCAACAATCGACTCGTAGTTACCCACTAAGCTCAGAGCAATTCACACTTAATCTCACTCAAATCGCCAAAGAATCGCTTTGAAAACTCTAACTATTTTTAATCGGGGTAACTGTGAAAGTGACCTGTAATTCTTATTTATACCCGAGGTAAAAAGCAAGTTACCCTCTTTCCCAGGAACTTTGGAACAGGTGAACCTCTGGACTCCAGGCCTGGGGATTCTGAACAACCATGTCTTCTTGCAAGAAGGAGACATCATGGTAGAGAATCCTGGAGTATGGAATCCGGCTCTGGAAAGGAAACAACCAACTCTAGGACTGGGTCCTAGAGACACAAAAGACAAAATTGAAAAAAAAAAAAACCTCACGGGAGAAAAACCTGGAGAGGAAAACAAAAAGAAACAAAGGCAAAGAAACAAGGCAAGAGCCAAAAGTGAGAAAGGGGGACCCTATATTTTGCACACAAAATGTAGGGACGGGTATGCAAGGCATAACAAATGGAAAATATCTGGGACGAATGCCTTAGCACATTTGAGAACCACAAAATCTCTGGTTAGCAAAAACTGGAACTAATCGTTGCTCAGGACATCCTGCTTGCAAGGCGTGAAACGTTTGAGAAAATCTGGCCATATGCGATTCTATCCATGTTCTTTCATCAGTTGTGAAGTGTGTGCTTTGGAAGAAAATCAAGCCAATGACCTCTGGGAGAAGTAGAGAAAAGGCACTACATATAGCCAATCCAAAGTCATCAAGTTTGCTCATTTCTCCCGGATACCAAAGTTTCATCCCATCTTTTTCTTTGGTTATTTTATTCTCTTCTAGGTGGGAGGGTGGTACTTATTTCACCATTAAGCTTAAGCTTAGCTAAATTTAACGGTGGTACTTTTTTCACCCCTCCACGCACCTTAATTTACCGAATGGAGAAGGAAAACTTCAGACCTGGAAAGAATCTTAAAAGTTTAGACTTGGGTCAACCAACTAGTGTGACCAATCTACTCTCGGTGTGTCTGATTACTTGTTTCCTTCAATTTTGATTTTAACTAATTACCAAACTTTCAGGGATAAATCTGATAAATATTACTCGTAGTTTACTACCAAACTCGCAAAATAACTCTAGAGACCAGACCAATTCCACTATGCTAACAATAGATTCAGAATTCAACAAAAATGTGGAAGGCACCATCCCAAAGAGTAGATGTTATACAAAGCATACCAGCCTACAAAAGGGAGAAAAATGCTGGAAACCCAAAAAAGAAGGAACAAAACCAAAAGTGAAACAAACAGTTTAGTGGCGGTCCCGAAGGATGGCCAATGAAACTATTTACAAGACAAGGCACCCCGAACGGGGACACCAGGAAAGAAATATTTACAAGAGAGAGGATTTAGATATAATACAACCTTGGACAAACCTTCCTCATTCAAAGTAATGTTTGAGAAACTATCCATTGACAGCCAATGGGACGGGTTCTATTGTCATGGTACTAAGGTGATAGGTATTTGCCTCATAGATTTTTGAAATCAAGTATGGTCTGAGCCAGAGCCGTTGGAATTTGGTGTGCTTTCCTTTCTTTTCCTAGGCTTTATCCCACAAGAGGACTAAGTCCAAAACCTGAAAGGCCTTATACTGAGCTCTTTGGTCAAACCATTGTTTTACCACTACTTGGTGATGCGTAAAATGTTCCAGGGCTGCGTCTCTTTGTTTCTCCATTCGCACCAGATTTAGGAGCTGAACCTCCATGATGTTGTCTTGGTTGCTGAATTCCTGCATGAACTGTAAGACCGAGATCTGTAAGTTAATGGGGAATACTAAGTTCTGGCCGTAAACTAGATGGAATGGAGATGTTCGTAGGGTGGCCTTAATTCTAATGCGATCTACCCAAAGGGTGAATCTCAACTTTTGGTGCCAATCCCAGGGATTCTGTTCTAACAGGTGTTTTATCACTTCAAGCAAATTTTTGTTAGTTGATTCAGCAACACCATTCCCCTGGGGGTAATAGTTGCTAGAGAAATTCAAAGTGATCTTCCGGTCATAGGTCCACTCAAGTAGTTGTACCAAAGAAAATATTAGACCATTGTCACATACTATAGAAAAAGGCATTCCAAATCTTCTGATGATGTTTTCTTCTAGGAATTTGATAACTACGTCTACCATGTTATTTTTGCAAGGTATGGCTTTAGACCACCGGGTGCAGTAATTAGTTGTAGTTAGGATGTATCGGTGGTTGGCAGATGAGTTGGGGTTGATTTCCCTGATAAAGTCAAATGCCCATTGAGGAAAAGGTCTAGCTTCAAAAACTGGCTGTAAAGGCATAGCCAGGTTACACTCATAATGTGTCGCAGTCTGGAAAGTATGGCACTTCCAAATGTGAGTGTAGACGTCTTTAAAAATACAGGGCCAATAATATTTGGCCTAAAGGATCTGATGGGCAGTGGCGTCACTTGACCCATGCCCGGTTCTAAACTGTCGATAGAATTCTTCAATTATTTTTATAGCTTGAACCCTATCGATGCACCAGAGGTACACTCCCTCATAATTCTTGCAGAAAAGCGTGGATTTTTTGATCTTGAAGTGTGCACTTTTCAACCGCAAGACACAACATCTATTGGGAGGCAACCCCTTTGGACATTGGTTATTTAACAACAAGTACACCGGATATGTGTACCATGGGTCTCGAGTGATAGACTCCACTGTGTATGTCTGACATTAGATGTGGGGAGTCTCTTTTGCCATCGCTCTGCTTAGTCCTTGACCTCGGAAAATCTTCATGGGTTGCATTTATAAATCATATTCCTGGAGGATGGCCATCCATTTCCCCTGTCTTTCACCCAATTCACTCTACATCACCAAAGATTTTACAGCCTGGTCTGGGATAATAGCATGCACCTTGCTCCGGAGAATATAATTTCAAAATTTCTTCATAGCGCGAACAAGAGCAAAGGTCTGCTTTTCTAATGATGAATATTAGACTTCAACATTCTTAAAGGGGGAGGTCATGAAAGCTATTGGCCTTTCTTCCCCTTTGACCTTTTGGGTCAATACTACCGCGATAGAATGTGGTGAAGCAAAGGAGTAAATGTAGAAAGGGAGGGAGTAGTCTGGACTAGCTAGGACTGGTGACTCTGTTATTATCTGTTTAATCTGGGCAAATGCTCACTTTTCTTTAGGACTCCACTCAATTTTGGTATCTTTCTTCATCATCTTGTTGAGTGGCTTCACGATTTTGGTGAATCCAGTGATGAATCGCCAGACAAAGTTGATCTTTCCGAAGAAAGTTCAGATCTCTTTATTGCTACCGGGCATTTGCAGGTTTAGCAGTGCTTAAACTCTCTCAGGGTCAATGGATATACCCTTCTCAAAGACAATATGCCTGAGCAACTTCCCTTTAGTGACCCCAAATATGCACTTCTTGGGGTTAAGGGATATTCCGTACCAGTGACATCTCTTGCAAATTTGGGCGAGGTGGGTGGAATGATCATGCCTGTCCTGGGAAAAGATGGTCAAATCATCCATGTAGATGATTATGCATCGGTTCACAAGGCCCTCAAACGCAATGTCCATGGCCTTATAAAAGGTGGCCACTGCGTTAATCAAGCCAAAGGGCATCCTACGATATGCAAACGTTCCCCACTTGGTGGTGAACACCGTTTTGTCTCTATCCTTGTATTTAACCATGACTTGGTTATATATGGAGTACCCGTCTAAGAAAGAAATCATTTGGGATCCATTCACTATCTGCAACACCTCATCCAATGAGGGGAGAGGGTGATTATCTTTCTTGGAGGCCCTATTCAAATTTTGGAAATCCACGCAAAGGCAAATTTTACTGCTCTTCTTTCTCACAAGGACCAGGTTGGCAACCCACGTAGTATGCTAGATTGGAAAGATTATCCAGGCTGACAATAATTTTCGCACCTCCTGATGACTCAGAGGCTCGATTAGTGGGTTGACAGGCTATTGCTTTTGCCAGAAAGGCTTAGCATCAGGTTTGAGTGGGATGGTATGAGTTATACTGGATGTGTCATATGTCTTCAAATAATCATACCCCCACGCGATCACATCTATGTATTCTCAGAGAACCACGAGAATCTTCTGCTTCTCCTCCAGGGAGAAGTAGGTGCTGATGTGTATCATTATCTCTTCATCGGACTAGCCGATGTTCACTTTCTCAAATTTACCTCCCTCAGAGGAGGACGATATCTTTTCTCAGCCCCGAGGGTTTGAGTTGAAGATTTGTTCAAGTGCGACCATCCCCTTTGGGATGGTGTTGGTTGGTAGGTCCATGATCACATCATCTTCATCACCCTATCCAGTGTCATCGTGGTCTCGTTCCTCCACTATCGGGTCCTCGAAGACACCAACATTGGCCATGAAGGCCAGGGTATGTTGATCGTCCTCAAAAACCTGAAAGTGGGTGACATTATCTGGAATAAACGGGGTGGGGATCATCTCAACGAAAAATCTCCAGAGTCGTGAGCCAACCATAGGCTCAAGTGTGCTGGCAGAAATAGCAAGGGCATCTAGAACATATTTGCGTCGTCGGGGAATAAGATCGATGCCAAAGGCATTGAAATCTTCAATAAGGCTCCATACTCGATTACAGTATGCAGGCAATCTCTTATCATGACACGTGTATTGACTCCAGACTTGTTTGACAATTAAATCTGAATCACCCAGGGCCCAGAGGCAAGTGATTCCCTTCCTTAATGCAAATAGGAGTCCAAGGACCAAGGCCTTGTACTCTATGATGTTGTTTGTGTAGTTGAACTGCAGCCTCTAGGATGTAAGGGAGGATTTCCCTCGCGGGTTGATTGATTCCACTCCTGCCCCACAACCCTATTTGGATCGGGACCCATCAAACTTAAGGATCCACAAATCATCGTTTGTTGTCTGGGGCTGGGAAGATGGGGTAGCCTTTGGATTATTTTTGGGATGTTTGGGAGGAGTTTCCCTTAGCGCTAATGGTACATGGGTGAGGTTTACCTCCGGAGGGATTTGGGATTGGGATCCCCAAAGAAATGGCACCGTAGAAGTGCTTCTAGTAGGGGTACTGGGCTCTGGGGAATCAGATGCATGCTCTTTGTTTTAGAAGGCGTCAATATGTCGGGTAGCAATGAAAAGATAGGGCTCACACTTTAGCTCTAAGTGTTTTTGGTAATGTATCAGCACCAAGTGTCAGACAAGAGTGTGGCGGGGGTCACTGTGGCACCCTGAGAGTTAACCTCAACCCTTAAATTTTCTTCTAGGTCCTGGGTTCTCTGAAAAACTATGGGAGCTTCCCCGGGGGTGATATCGAACGTTAAGATTTCAAGGAGTTGGTACACCCCAGGGGAAGTCTCATAGAATAAGACCTCATTTACCCTCCTGACCTTAGTGAGGGCCTGTTTCATCTGGGGTTCACTTTCAACCTGAATCTTGTTTGATTCTCCTTCTCAAGGGAGCCATAAGTGGGAGAAGTCGGTCGAAAAGTATCTATTCAAGGACTTAGATCAATTCTGACTTAATAACATCCCATAAGTCTCTGGAATGTCCACCACTTGGATTTCAATTATGCTGGCTATTCTAGGTCCTGGATGAGTTGTATCTGGACATTCTTCAATTCACCCACCATTTTCACAACAGTTTTATCTAGTTGGATTACTTCACCGTTAGATGGGGTGGGTCTGAATCCAAGCTTTTGGCATATGGATAGGGGCATGATGTTGCCTGAATCCCCATAATCTACTAGGTAGTTATGTATGTTTTTCCCTTGTATGTTTAGGCCTAGTAGGAAGGGAGGATCTTTAGCATTTCCCCAAAATACAGTCGCATTGGCGTCCTCAAAAGAGACAGTCTTGGGTGGGCGACTGACAGCTTTTGGGTTTCCCAAGAGCTTCAGAAGAGACTTCTTCTACTTGGGGTAGTTTAGAAAAACCTCCATCAAGGTCATGGAGGTGGTGGTTTGTTCTAACTCCTTTGTGATGTCAAACCTTCCTCCTGGGAATCGGTGGCTTCCCTCAGCCAGGCCCTTTACTTGGTTAGAGCTAGAACCTTTTGGAGGGACAGGCTGGTCAGTCGTATTATCCTGGGGAAGAGGGTCTTTAGGAGGTGTTGGCATGTAAACTAGTCTCTTCCAACCTGGCTCTGAGTGTTTTAGGGAGCCCTTGGGTTGGTGAAGGCATTGGCCTCAAAGGCCAAAATTGATTCATCAAAGAATCCCTACAGTTCAGATTCTCCTTCATCTTCTCTCGCGGTCCCAAAGAAGACAGTCTCACAGGTGAATGCACCGTGAGTGGGCTCTCTCATAGGAGGCTCTAGGGGAGTAGGATTAGATGTGTATTTTCTATCCAGCTGGGAAATCATGATGACCTTCACCAACGTGGCACAGTTTACCTCATTGTGGGAGCCTGTGTCATGCAATCTGCACCAATTGGTCATGGGCTGGAAGTCTGTGACTGATGTGAAATCGGATGGTCCAGCACCACTTTGATTGGCATTTTAGTTCAGAGGTGGACCTCCAGAGGTTGCATTGTTGTTCCATTGTTGTTGGTTGGGCCGAGGCCCACTGTTAAAATTTCTCCCTCTGGTATTGTTGTTTTGTTGGCAGGAGAAAATATTCCCTCTCTGGGAATTAGAGTTCTGGGGTGCGTAAGACTCCGCCTTCAATTGACCCATGTCCATAGTTAGAGTAGACAGCATTCACTAGAGGGATTCAACCTTGGCAGTCAACTGAGTGTTTGCATCATAGTGCGATGGTTGTTATTATTAGTTCCCTGGGAAAGTGATAGTGTTCACTAGAGTCGAGGGTGACAATCCTCCAGCCCCAGTGTCATCTAGATTTGTGATAGGTACACATACCGGGCCTATTGGTCTATCAGTGGTGGCAGGGGATTCATAGCCATTGCGGGGGCACCCATTGCCAAATTGGGGTTGTATCCCCCGACGTAAGAGGTTCCACCAGGGATAATGTTATATGGTGTGCTCTGCCCAATCCCACCCGGGGATTTGATGAGGCTATGGGACAGTTCTAAGGCTAGGTTGTAAACTTTTGCTAAAGTATCTCGGTCTCCCGGGATGATAGTTCTCCAAAGGAGAGTAGCAACGAAGGGGTCCATCACGTTGAGATTTGTCTGAATAGTTGCTTCTGTAGATGGGGTGAAGGGACCTATGCACCGCTTCAAGGTGCATTGGAACCGGTGGTTGAATGCTGCGAGGGGTTCATTCGGTTCCTTCCTGATGGAAATGAACTGGCTGTGAGACCAAGCTGGGTCCACGTGTACGTGAAGGCAGCCAGGAAGGCATCCTCCATGTCCTGCCAACTATTAATGGAGTTCGTGGGAAGATTGAGGTACCAGTTCAATTCATTCTGTCCTAGGGACAGAGGGAACATCCAGGTCACAACATCTTGATGTTGGATCTGGTGTCGGTTCATGGCATCTTTGTATGCCTGCAAATGCTCTTCTGCGGTTCGTGGGCCTAAGTGCTCATATCAGGTATAAATCTTTTTCAGGTGCGGGGGTAAATCGTTGGCTTCACCCGGAAAAGTTCCCATTGGGGGCCCTATGTTTCCAAAATAAGCAGCCATCGGGGGCGTTGGATTTTGACTAGGTTGAACGTTATTCCCTGGGATTGCCTGGGAGACTTGAGTATTCTGTGGTATGCTAGATCCCCAGACAATGGTGGTTGGCTTGACTTTTGGGGTCTGTTTCTTTTGAGCAGGGGGCTCAAGTTCGACAAACCTTCTGGGATTGGGGGTTGATCTAAGGACTCTTTCAAATCTCACTGGGGAGAATGATCAAATCCCACTAAAGGCTTGAATCCTAAAGATATGGCTTGGGGAACCCTTGGCCGGTGTAAAATCTGAATCCTAAGAGGGGGATGAGTTCATGCCCTCCGTCTAGTGCCAATTTCTATTGACAAGAATTTATGATCGGGTCCACCAACAGAGGTAAGTTGTCACCAGGTACCGGGGTACTGACCAACTTCACATGTAAAGGTTGTTTGGGGAAATGAGATTCTCTGGGCCTCCAAGCATGTGAGAGTTAGGTCTCAACAATGCGGGGCTCAATTGGGAGATGTGACTATTTATCAAGGGGGATAGCTGGTTATCTTCAACTCGTTCACTCTGGGGATTCAGTTAAGTGGGGTTTCTCCAAACGTACATTCACTTAGAAAATAAACTTAAAAAGATATTGCAAAGTTAGAAGTATTTCATCTACCTATAGTTATGCTAAACATTCAAAACATCAATGATGCTTTAACACACTATACTAAATACTGAAGAAATACACAACCATCAGTTCATATTTTATCAGTAGCAAAAGAAAGGAGGTCATTAATCTACTTTAAGCATTAGAGAAAAGGACATGAAGAACACAAAGCATAAAATACCGTTAACCTAGAAGATAGAGTGCCAACAACATCATTGAGAGAACCCTTCTTTCTTCATTAACATCTTTCCAGCAAGCACTGGTGCATGATACAATGGTGGCTCCAAGGGAGCATTTAACTACTGGACTTAAGACTATTGAGCATTGAGCTCTGCAACTAAGAACTAAGAAAACTAGATTGCTATTAGCCATGGACTGCAAAATCATCAATCTTGCCGACCCTTGGAATGAGGCTGGACTTATTATTTATACACATCACTTGACCTAAACCTAACCCTAACTCATTTTACACTTTACAATATAATACATTATTCGGTGGCTGGTACTACCTGAACCACGCTACAAAAGACCTCTAGATGGAAAAGGCTTGACATGTCAGAAGAATAAGACAATAAAGATGGAGTGGAAGAATTAGCCTTGAGAAGAGAGCCGAGAGGAGAAAGAAGAAATTTGATCCCCTGGGGATCGAGGCTACATGCCTCATAAATGGGAGGGTGGATAACTATCTTTGATGTGCCAGGTGTAACATTGAAATGATGTCTTGGGAAGACCATTTGTCAGAAACCTCCCATCGAGCTGATGTGCCTTGTTGCAATTACCCATCTTCTAACAACCTTTATTACTGTCTTGATAGAGACCAATCGACATTGGGAACCGAGACATGGGTCACCTGAAGAATTCAAAAATGTGGGATCTGGAACTCCAGGATCCAGGAACTTGTGTTCCAAAAGAATAAAGAATACAAAACATGGTGTTGGTTGGATTCTCTAGAATTTGGAGAACTTTATTACTTCATGATTTTTCCCAAGCCCCCAACACTTGGCTTAGGCCTTCCTTATCTACGCCCAGATGCTTTCCCACTTACTGTGGACAGCCTTGAATGCTTCCTCAACTTCTCTGGCCCCATTCTGGAATTCTTCCACCATTTTGATGGCATCATGTGACTAGATCATGGTCTTTGACAATCTGGACAGCCGACCCTGGTCAAAATCTCTGGCTGGTTGATACAGGGATTCCATCCGCTCATCGAACTTGCTGAGGACATAGTCCTCTAGGGTACATGTTCTGATAGTGAAGGGATCAACTTGTGATACCCCGACCATGAATGTCTTGAATAAACCCAAGGGATATTGGGCAACTGTCAACTTCTCCTTTAAGGTCTTAAGTAGTTCCTTGCAAACCCCAATTTTGAGGGCAAGTTTGGAGTACTAGACCTAGAGGGAATCATATGATTCTTCTCCCAAAATGCCAGACTCTGAGGAAACCTCCTCACTTAGGCTGTAAATCTCCTCCAACCCAACTTTCCATTTCTCATATTTTTCCAAGTCTAGCTCCCATATTTGAGCGGAGCTTATCACGTAGCTGAGGACAAGATCAACCCTGTATATGTCTGGGAGGGACACCACTAGAAATTATCTCATCGCCGCTACCTACTCAGCTTCCCACTCATCCACTACTTGCACCTTCTTCTTCATCATGCGCAGAGAGTCCACTTTGCCCTGTCTAAGCGGCAATCTGGAAGAGGGGGTTCCGAGGTGGACTTTGGCTAAAGGCCATGTTAATTCTGCTAGAAGTGCGAGGAGATTGGCTTTTGTTTCTCTTTCCTCTTGCAGCTTCTAGCCCTGCTTTGCGTATCAGGCCTCTATCACCCTGGTAGCCTCTTTTAGCAAGTCTAGTTCTCCTTGCTTGTCTCTTTTCCTCAAATCTACCTATGTTATATTGTAGTCTTCGGGCCTTACGGCTGCTGTATCTGTGTTTTCTGGGGGTGTTGTGATAACCGTAACAGTAATGCCCATTGGGTTGGTCCGGAGAGTATGGACCACCCGCGCCTTCTTGGGTTTCTTCACCTTGACATTCCTGGCCATCATCTCGGCCAATGAGAGTGGAGCACTTTTGGTTACCATCATAGCTTTCCTTTTCTTAGTTTCTACTGGCCATTGGGGTAGCTGGGATGACCTTTCTGCCAATACCTGTTCTTTAGGATTCATTTCAATATCCGGTGGCACATTCCCAGAATGTGTGCTATCTTCGGGCTCTTGTTCTAGTTCTTTCTATTCTTGTTCTTTTCCTATTTCTTGTTCTTTGGAATCCTCAATATTTTC
Source organism: Thuja plicata (assembly GCA_018584345.1). Taxonomy (NCBI): domain Eukaryota; kingdom Viridiplantae; phylum Streptophyta; class Pinopsida; order Cupressales; family Cupressaceae; genus Thuja; species Thuja plicata. Next base: position 2,096,802 of record MU227000.1, read on the forward strand.
TGCCATGCCGACATCTCCTGCAATATCACTCAGGTTATTTTCCCCAGTCTCAGTCTCCATATTTTCAGGGACTTCATCTTCCCTGGTGGTATTAGCAGCTTCTTCATTTTACTCCTCCAGGACTTCTTGGTCCATTTGCTGCTACTGTTCTTGGGCCTTATTGGCCTCATCTACTTCAATATTCTCCTCCTCTAGGACATCTTTTGGAGGTGGGTGAGGTCACTGGCCAAATTTTGACAAGGCGACAACTGTTACGACCTCACCAAAAGTGCTTCGGGGCACTTGGTCACCCAGAGTTTCCAAAGGCACCTAGAGCGTGATGGTTGGGGGTACGGTTGTTTCCTGGGGTCTGGGTTCTCCTTCCATCAGTTTCTCATTTATGGTCTGCCTTGGTGTAGCCTCAGTCTCTTGGACCGGTATTCTTTCTTGCTCAGGTTCTATTTGGATTTCTTCCCGAGCCTCCTACTCTGATATATCCTTTTCTATGGGAATTTTTTCTTCTGTAGGGACTTCTTCTTTATCCCGAGCTTCAATTTCTTCCACCGCATGACTAACACCTTGCTAAATTTCTAGAAGCTCCTCTGCCAAGAAGGTATCATCAAAATCGTCGTGTGGCAGAGAGGAGTCTGAAATGTCTTCCAGTTCGGGAGAGTCCGAACTTACATCTATTGGGAGCTTCTCTGGTATACCCGGGGTGGCGCTTGGTATAGGGGTCACATCCATTTTCTTTCTCCTTGTGACTGAGGCCTTGGTATCCAGAATGTGGTAGACTCCACCTCAGTGAAGGTTTATCTGTTCATCATTGCTACCAACGAAGGGGGCTCCGTTGGGTGAGCATATGTCATTGGAGTGATCGGGAGACCAACGAATACTTGCATGCTAATTTGCTAGTTAGCCAGCTTTGCCGACTCCATTTTCTCATGCAGCCAGGCCATCAAAAGGGTGGGGATCTGAGGGGGTGACTTGGGCACCTGGACTCCCTCTTTCTCTTTCCCTTTACTTACACTTACTTTAGCGGTCACGACGGACGAAGAAGGTCTGGTGCCGGCTAAAGAGGGAATGGTCTTCTTGACCATTGATTTATTTCGAGTGCTCTTGGGGCACACACAGGAAAAGTACCTGTGACTTGCTCCTATGATGGGGTGGCATACCCCTTCAATCATCAAATCCTTCAGAGTGGCCCAATCCACTAGAGGGAGGTTTAATTTATCTAGCCCCTGTCCTTTGTATTTTGGATCTTCTAGAGGCTTGCCATCTTTGAAACCCTTCAAGAAAGTCTGAAGGTCCAGTGTTTCCCTGAGCCCTTTGCTCATCATTGTATGTTGTCAAGCCTGAAGATCAAAACTATCCTGGCAATCTGCCCAAAAATCTTCAACATCTTCTTTATGTGGTGGGGACGCCCAAGGTAGTGCTGCGACAATCTTGCCGTGGGGATCATAATTTCTCTGGGCGTGGTTGAATTCAACCAGCCCCAAACTTTTCAATTCATTATCTACCTCCTGAGCTATGGCAATTCTGCATGTGTGAGTCCCACAAGAGAAAAGGAATGGTACATTGATGACCTTCTTCAATGTGAAGAAGGCGTGCAGACCCATCATCTGCCTGCAAAATTCCAAGAGAATAATTCTATCCCTGCAATACTGGGGAAGAAGATAGGGCTTCCCATTGAAGTCTATCACCCTGATGTAGGTGTGATGTCGAAACTGAATGAAGTATTGGCCATAGGAGTTAACTAGTGTCATTGCCGCCTGTGAGAGACGGTATCCAGAATCTTGAGTAAGTGTTAGAATATTATGGTAAATGAAGGCGTCATTTACCCGACAGAAGTTCAGGAAACTAAGCTCCCACTGCAGTTCGGGATAATGATCCCATGGTGTAACTTGTCCCAGACCGTTCCCAAGTTCCCTAGCTGTTCCCAAACCTTGAAAATCTGGCCTTTGTTGTGCCAATGCCCTCAACACATATGACATCATATAAAATTGTGAATTCTAGGTGATGATCCGCATTTGGGTATCCACATGGTTTGATATAATGGCCGCCCAGTTGAAAGTCATGTTGTGTGTTGTGATGCAGTATAGAAAATATTACATCCACGCTGAGAATTCATGGGTGTGGGGCCATCCAAAAATCATGCATAAAAATATGATGCCCGCCTGAATGGGCTCCTTGAAATCCCTGCGGAGAATTTCCAACTTCATTCTTTTATAGTCTCGCTTTGGAGACTTCAGCCACTAACTGTTAAGATATTGCCGGAAAATGGTTTCAGTGTCACCGAATTCCTTTAATGATTTGGCCCTGGTGATGATGATGGACCCTTTGAACTGCAGAATTCCCAACCCGGAGGCAAATTTGGGAGCATCCAATGTGACAATTGTCTTTGGATATTGTAGTGGTCGGGGATCCAGGAGCATAACTGAGCAAGTGGCTGCATTATATAGTACCGCTAGCTGCCCAATTAGTTCTTGTCTCTACACCGTACATGGAAAGTTCACAACCTTTATGATGTCGAAGGCAGCTAAGCAAGTAGCTATCTTATCCCCTTCGACCTTTAACCTGTAAATGGACTGGATTAAACTTTGTAATTTGTCCCAAGTCCTGAGATCCAGATCCATTATTTCTTGAACCTTGGAGTCTATCTTGGACTCCGCAATGCCTCCGTCCTTTGGATACTTGGAGGTCAAAGGAAACTTTAGTAACATTCTTTCCATCTTTAATTTTGTAGCTACCCGAGTAGAGGTGGTGGGTAGTTATGGACTATTAGGAGCGAAATTGTCAGACATCTTCAATTAATTTATCCACAACCTGCAAGACCGGAAAACCATCAGGACATATATGAACATAAATTGTAACTCCGAGAGATTCTTCACCAACCTGCACTTGTCAAACAAGCGTTAGTACATACATCAAAAGTTCCAGAGTATCTAGAAGGAACATGACTTATCGTTTTGGGGCTCTACTGATAAGGTGGCAAGGAGAAGCAGAAGACAAGGTCTCACTGAAGGTCTAGAGTCTGGACAAACTAGCCATTGCCGATGTGACTGGCAATAGGTCATACTTTGGTCGATGTGCGTTGGCACGTGGGAAGATGGTAGGCGACATAAAGGTGTTTATGGAATTAATTAGGACAAGTGGGCTGACACGGGGAAAAAAAATGAATGCCAGACTGGACAAATTTAAAATCTTATATGTGGGAAATTAATCCCACCATCAATGCAATGAGACAGAGGAGAGAGAAAGCCAGCATGGTTTGAACCAGCGAGGTGCCGAGTTTGAACTGTGGTGACCTTGTCTCGATGAGCTCAACCTCAAGAAGCCAAAATGCATGATAGAACATGAAGAACTCGTGAGCTCTAAGGGATATACATAACATATATACATAAAGTACAAGAGGGCCGAGGGCCAAAGAATATATACATGCAATATACATTATTTATAGCATAAACACAAATATACACCTTAAACATGATGCACAGTGGCTACCCTAAAATAGAATACAGAATGTACACTAATCCTACAACTGCACAAAGGGCGGACAACCCTCTAGCAGAGCCAACCCACCAACGGGTGGCAAACCAAACAACAAGAAACACAAAAATAGAAACCAAACAAAGCAAAACCGAAACAAAAACAAAATGAAGCACGGGCAAGAACCAGAAAACCAACCTATGGAATCTGAAGAATGGCGAAGAAAGGAGGCACTAAGACCGCTCTGCAACTGCTTCAACCTCCAATGCTCACGAACAGCTACCAACAATCGACTCGTAGTTACCCACTAGCTTAGATAAATTCACACTTAATCACACTCAAATCGCCAAAGAATCGCTCTGAAAACTGTAAGTGTTTTTAATTGCGATAACTGTGAAAGTGACATGTAATTCTTATTTATACCCAAGGTAAAAAGCAAGTTACCCTCTTTTTCGTGAACTTTAGAATAAGCAAACCTCCAGACTTCGGGCCCGGGGATTCCAAACAACCATGTCTTCATGCAAGAAGGAGACATCGTGGAAGAGAATCCTGGAGTCTAGAATCTAGCTCTGGAAAGGAAACAAACAACTTCGGGACCGGGTCCCAGAGACACGAAAGAAAAAAGTGAAAAACAAAACAAACCTCACGGGAGAAAAACTTGGAGAGAAAAACAAAAAGAAACAAAGGCAAAGAAAACAAGGCAAGAGCAAAAAGCAAAAAAGGGGGACCCTACATTTTGCACACAAAATGTAGGGACGGGTATGTAGGGCATAACAAAACCTAGAAATGAGCGCTACTTGAGGCCTTTGTACCCCTATTTCTTAGCGGATGTCTTTGACACTTAGCCTCTCTCCATCATGCCTTGTCCTTGTTGCCTTGATCTAGAATTGGTCTTTGTCTTTGTCTAGGGGGCATAATTGTGTTAGCTTTGGTCTCTTGGATGCGTTAGTCTTTAGGAAGTCTCACAAATGGTGTTTTTCAATGCCACCCCAACTGTATTTTTCAATACAACTCTCGACATCGAGTGTTTTTTAACACTTATCAGTTTGGTCTTACTCAATTTTGTCATGTGGTCTTACCTGCTTGCAAGCATTCAATCCTCATCCTCGGAACTCAGTATCAGTTAACACACTTAAATTTTTAAACACAACTCAATGCTTGAACTATGTCATGATCTCTTCTTTGTGTGCTGACTATTATTGATTTTTGTTGAGTGTCCTTTTCTAATAAGTCTTTCTGTGATGCATAGCTAGAGGTCTTGGGGCATGGAATATGTTTTTATTTGCTTCATGCTTTATGCTTAACTATTTTTTGCACAATCATTCTGCTGGTCATCCTAGCCTCTATGCCTTGATGCGAGCATGGTTTTTCTATATTAAATTGGGTAAGCTAACATCACAGTCATCTTGACCTTTATGTCTTTGATTCTTATATTAGAATCTTTCCACATTCCAATCCGATATAAATCACATTCATATCTTCATAGTTGCGCTTGTGACTAGTGATGATTGTGTGATTTTCTGATGTCCGTTAATAATGGCCCAATGATAAAAAAAAGTTCTTTAACATTCTCTAATGAATGATGAACACAAAATCCTATGTTATATTTGCTCTATTGCAAGTACACCTTTGCATTTTCACATAGCTTGCATTGTTAAACCTCATGTTAGTTTGCATTTTTAGGCTGCATTATGAGTTTGGAGGATTTCCTTCATCTTTCTTGTGGACTTTTAATCAACTATGATCACGTTCTGATCTTCATTTCCTTATCTTCTTTCGTGATCTCAATCAAAAATTTCTATCTTGAACAGTTGATTAATTTTGGGGCATTCTCTTTCTTAAGGCAAATTCTCTTTTTTCTCTCCATTTCTTTCCACCTCTTCCAAACTTCTATCTTCCATTCACTTTCACCCCACTTCTTTTCTTCTAATTCAACCTTGGGGAATAATATTTCATGCTTGATGATCTACCTTGGTTCTGTGATCTTTATATCTTTCATCTTACATCAATAACCTTATCTTTAGTTCAATTTGATCAAGTTTATCAATTTGATGTTTCTCCTCTATCTCATTTCGATTTTGATTTCGATCACGAGGGGGCAGTACCTGTCAAACTTCAATCATTGATTTAGCTTTATCGATCCTATCATTGTTCCACTTGGGGCAACCTTGCTTGAGATTCTTATCTTGGACATGTCAATTACTTATATACAATGGTGTTGACCTTGTCTTTTTTGCAATCAGCTTATCTTTGTTCTGATGTCAATTATTTATTTACAACGATGTTGATGTCTGTGTTGTTTTGTGATCCCAAATCGATCCCACACTTCAACTGCATTCTTTCACTACATGTGTTCCCAAAATGATCACACATTAGTCAAAGAGGGGCAAATGTATGCACCCTAAAATGGTCGCCTGGACTATGGGCCCCATTTATCATTTTATCAATTTATAAAATTCCTGGATCAATGCTTTGCAACATTTTCAATTCAAATCAATTTCCTTGATCAAATTGTAATTAATTCAATTATTTTAATATTTCCTAAGGTTTGATCATTTTTATTTAATTAAAAGATTTAATCTCCCTTTTAATTAAATAAAATTCATCTTATTTAATTAAATTAAATTCCTCTCATTTAATTAAATAAAATTCTTCTAATTTATTTAATTAAAAGAAAACCCCTCTTTTAATTAAATAAATAAAAATCCCCACTTAAAGTTCTTTATTTGATGAAAAAGGAAATAAATTAAATAAAAATCCCTTTTTCACATCTTCCTAAGTGGTGGGCTTTTTGCCTCTTAATCATAGCCTTTGATTTTTGCCTCTTAATCTCAACCGTTCACTTTCCTATAAAAGGAAACCTCTCCTCATTCTCATATATAGAATTTTTATGTATTGTTATGTTGCAGGTTTGGAGAGCAATTTTGGAGGAGAATTTAAGCACTTTGGCTTGGATATTGCAACTTCTCTCTTCTTGTCTTCTTCTTGCATCCATGACTATTTATATAGATTGGATTCATGTTTCCCTTCATAGATTAATCTTGAATTTGTATTTCTTTTCATAGAATAATCATGCATTGTTATCATTTAGATTAATTTCCTTTTATGCATTGCAATCATATAGAATAGCTTTCATTTTCATGCATTGAATCTCTCATTTCATGGTGTACTTTCATGGGCACAACTAGGTCAATCTGAGGGCCTCCATCACAAACCTTTGCACTCCATGACTAGGGAGCTATGAGTCGATATTTGAGGCCTCATTCATGAGCAACCTTGGATGGAATGATTCATAGAAGTGTGACACATTTTCATCCCACATTGACCAAGAAAATTAATCAAACCGAGGCCGACTAGAATGTTGAGCTAGCAATTGATGATTCTGAGGTAAATGATAAGGTTTGTTATGTTGATCAAACAACTATGAAAATCCAAAGAAGATCAGACGACAAAGATTGAAACATGTTTTTAACACAACTGTCAAGGATGGTTTAAGCGGCAAAATCAACGATGGAGATTAAGCAGAAAAATATTAAGGATGGAAATTAAATAAGTTATGATGTCTATATAAGAGACAAGAGATTCATTTTGAATTACATGATGCTATGATGTGCACATGTGAAGTTTTTGCATGACTGATCAAATTGGTTAAAGACAGAACCAACCATTTTATGCAGACATCACCGAGTGATAGAGGAAAGAGCATTACCGAGCATAATATAGTATAAAGAATGAGATGAATTGAAGTGAACAAATTTATCAGAGGTATTATGTACTTAACATAGATCTAAAAGTTTTCAAAATAGAGTTGTATTTGAATCAGATCAGTAATGTATCAGTTTAACCATTGTTAAAGATAAATCTCTTAACCGAGTAGGACGTGTAAGTCTTTATTATGACATTCTAATGAATGTTGAGTATTCTCTTGTTGACCCCATAGTGAATGCATGGTCAAGAGAGAACTGTTAGTTTTAAATCCTCTAACTAGGTCACATTTAACAGTGTGCATTGTAACCTTTAACAGGGTTGGCTCTTAACCGAGCTGACTTCAAAAGAGTGAAATATTTTGGGTTACCGGTCCCAGGTGATTTTTCCCTTAGCAGGGTTTCCATGTTAAAAATCTATGTGTCAATGTATATGATTGTTGTGGGTTGTTAATTTTCTTTACACATTACTTTATCTAGATTGATCGATAATCATAGTATTAATTTACTGATACTCGGTAAACACTATGTGACTAAAGTTTGAGATTATTGAATACATTTCATCGAGTTGAATTATATGTTTGAAAATGTTTTTATATACATATAGAGGAATTTGGGATTTTAGGATAATTGGGAGATAACTAATGCACCCCTCCCCCTCTCAGTTATTCTAACAATTGGTATCAGAGCATACAATGCTTAGAAGGAAAGTTTTGAAAGACTTAAGCTAAAGAACACAAGATGTATAAGAGAGACACACCAAAGCTGAACAAGGAAAACTTATCGACATGGAAAAGAAGAATGAGACTATATCTATCAGGTATTAGAGATGACATTACAATATATATGGATAATGAATTCATCTTGCCAACTGGACCCTTGACTGTTAATCAGATGAAAGAGAAACATGAACATAATTCTATAATGGTGGAGATTTCTAGCTTCTTCACTTATCGATGTTGAATTTGAAGATATCAATACATGTACATCATCCAAGCAAATATGGGATAAGATTACACTAGTTTATGGAGGAGATGCAAATGTACATAGAGCTAAAGTTGAAAGTCTCCAAGGAAAATTTGATGATATGAGAATGAAAGAAGGAGAGAACATAACACAATACAGTACCCAACTCAAGGAAGTTGTGAATGCTATTCTAGGAGAAGGTGGAACTATTGATGAAGACACCATTGTGAGTAAGATTCTTAGAACTTTATTTCCTATTTATTCTATAAGAGTCTCTTCAATACATGAAATGAGAGCAACACCTGGAAATAATATTTTTGTTGATAGTCTTGTGGGAAGATTGATTTCTTTTGAGTTGAATAATTTTCACAACAATGTTATACCTTCTATGGAATCTGCATTTATGTCTACTTTGAAAATTGGTAAATCGGGTAGCAAACACATAATCATAAATAACAGTGACAATGATAGTGATGATAAGGAACTTGATGAACTTGAAGTATTAATGGTTATAATATTGCACAAAGGTAAAGAAAGATATAAAGGCAAACTACCTTTGATATGTTTTAACTGTAAAGAAATTGGACATTTTGTTGCACGGTGCCCTAAAAAAAATAATGATGAAAGAAATGATAGATCCAATGACAGAAGGAATGATCAAGATAACAAAGATGAAGGCAAGAAGGCTTGTTACATTGCTAAAGATAAAGATAATGACAATGGTTCTGACAGTGATGAAGACATTGAGATAGTATTTGTAGCTTTAAAAGATGATTCAGATGAAGATGAAAGGTATGTTGAAACAACACTTATTTCTAAAGTTATTAGGCATTAAATTTGGGTTATTGATAGTGGTTGTATACATCACATGACTGGAGATAAAGGAAAAATTGGATTTCTTGAACATCATGATGGTGGATCTGTTAGAATGGGAAGTGATACACCTTATCAAGTGAAAGGAAAAGGTACTATTATGATGAACAATCAAATCAAATGTGAGAATGCATATTGGGTTAAAGGACTTAATTATAATCTATTGATTGTTTCACAGCTGAATAACACAGGTCACCAAGTTGCATTTGAAAATAGAAAATCTAGAATCTATGATGGAACAGAAAATTTTATCGGCCCTGGTGAACAATCAAAAGGTAACCTATGCTATCTTTACATTGCTGAAACTACTTGTTTGATGGATAAGAATGAAGATGTATGCTTATGGCATAAAAGAATTTGTCATGTAAATTTTGAAAACATGGTTAAGATTAGTAAGAAAAGAAAAGTTAGAGGCTTACCAAGCTTATCTAAACCAGACCATGTAATGTGCAAAAACTGTCAAATGGGAAAGATGTCAAAATCTAGTTTTAAGATCAAGAATTTTTCATCTTATAATATTTTGGAGATAGTTCATACAGACCTATGTGGACCAATGAGAACATAGATCTATTATGGGGACAAATACTTTATATTATTTGTTGATGACTACTCTAGAATGATGACTATCATGTTCCTAAAAGAAAAATTTGAATCATTTAAGATGTTTAAATGGTACAAAGCTAAAGTGGAAAAAGAAACAGGAAGAGAACAAAAGTGTTTGAGATGTAAAAGAGGAGGTGAATTTATTTCTGATGAGTGTGTAGACACCTAAAATTGTCCATTCACACTAATATTAATTTTTATTAATATTTTCCCTTAACATTATGGTTAATTTTATTAATTGACTATAATCGTTATATTCTTCTATTTATTTAATTAAATTTATTTTAATTAAATAAATTCATTTTCCCTTTGTATTTAAATTTTATTTAAATACTATAATATATTAAATTCAATATATTATCCCTCCATTGCCCTTTTTTTTTTAAAATAAATTTATTTTATTTTATTCCTCCACTAGCCTAAAGTCCTTCTAAACCATGATTAAATTAAATTTGTTTTAATTTAATCCCTTTTACCTTATCTAATTTCACCTCTTGCTAAT
>MU227000.1:2115807-2142055 GCA_018584345.1 Thuja plicata
TCAAATCTTTATCATTTTGCATTCATCAACAGTGGGATTTATTGCATTGTGTTGGGAGAGCACACCCACAAAATCTCTAAGAGCAAATCAAACGAGCCTTGGGTGCACTCGTTTTGGCTCATCGGAGGTTGTAGTGAGAATTTAGTTGTATTTCAAGTCTCTTGCATGCTATTAATATTTGATATATCTTGTATATGCATGTTTTGACTTGCTGTGCAGCTGCAGGGATTTTTACTGCATACAGAGTGCACTAGCTTTTGTAATGAGTATGGAATTAAAAGATAGGTTTCTGCACCAAGGACACCATAGCATAACGAAATTACTGAAAGGAGAAATGGATCAATTATGGATTGTGCTAGAACACTGATGATTGAAAAGAATGTTGCACAAACATACTGGAGAGAAGCTATTAGTACTACTATATACACACTGAACTAAGTACAACTGAAGAAAGATACAAAAAAGACACCTTATGAGCTATGGTATGGTTATACACCTAATGTGAGCTATTTTAGAATATTTGGAAGTCGTTGTTATATTCTGAAAGATGATCAAAATGGTAAATTTGATTCAAAAAGTGATGAAGGAATATTTCTTGGATATTCTACTCAGAGTAAAGCTTATAAATGTTTGAACAAGACTTCTAACAAAATTATTGAAAGTGCAAATGTGAGATTTGATGAGTTTGCTGAGAAGAATGATGAGGAAAGCACCAAAGAACTGGAAGATTACAGTAGATTTGTCTATATAGAAGAACCCGATACTATACCAACATAGATGCCTAATGTTACCATGCAACAGGGTAATGTCATCGGGAAACATGAAACACAAACTGAGAATCAGGAAAATGATACAACTGAAGATCATGAACAAGAACACAATGAACCTACAAGAAAAGACAATGAAGAATAGAGAATTGAACCTGTACTTGCTAAATATGTAAGAATACATCATCCATAGAATTAGATTATTAGAGATAAAAAAGCTGGCATGATGACAAGAATTAAGTTGAAAGACAACACATGTTTAATTTGTGAATTTGAGCCTAAAAATGTTAGAGATGCATTCGAAAATGAAGAATGGATTACTGCAATGAATGAGGAAATTGAGCAGATACAAAAAAACAAGACATGGACATTAGTACTGAGACCAAGTGATAAAAATTTCATTGGCACCAAATGGATATTCAGAAACAAACTGAATGAGAATGGAGATGTAACCAGAAACAAAGCTAGATCAGTTTACAAAGAGTATGCATAAGAAGAAAGGATTGACTATGGAGAAATTTTTGCACCCGTTGCTAGACTTGAAGGAGTTAGAATATTACTTGCATATGCTGCATATAAAGGATTCAAAGTATATGAGATGGATGTTAAGTTTTCATTTTTGAATGGAATACTAGAAGAAGAGGTATACATTGAACAACATGAAGGATTTGTTGATCCTGATTGGAAAAACATGGTATGTAAGTTACACAAAGCTTTATATGGATGATCAAATTTTTTCTTGGCTTGTAAATTTTACAACAGATTGATGGCATCTACATTACTCAATCAAAATACATCAAGGAAGTACTGAAGACATTTAGAATGGAAGAATCAAAACTAGTTGGAACACCTATTGTGACAGGATGAAAATTGAAAAAATAAGTTAAGACACCTGAGGTAAATCAGACTTTGTATAGATCTATGATTGTAAAGTTGATGTATGTTATACACACAAGACCAGACATAGCACACGTAGTTAGAATTGTTGCAATATTTTTTGCTAAACCCAGAGAATCACATATGACTATTGTAAAAAGAATTTTTAGATATCTGAAGAATACTGAAGACTATGGATTGTGATACAAAAGGGAAGGTGATTTCAAACTGAAATTTTAAACCGATGTTGATTGGGCTGGGAACATTGATGATAGAAAGAGCACTACTGGTGGAGCATTCTTTATTGGAGAAAGATTAGTTACTTGGATAAGTAAGAAGCAAGGATGCATATCTCAGTCAACTGCAGAAGCAAAATATGTTGTTGCTGCAGCAAACTGTTCGAACATAGCATGGATAAAAATAACTTTTGAAAGGTATGAATGAAGAGATCACTGACCCAGTGATAATTTCATGTGATAATACAAGTGCAATAAATATTTCAAAGAACCCTGTGATGCATGCAAAGACTAAGCATATATCTATCAAATATCACTACTAGAGGGAACAAGTATAAGATAAACAAGTTATACTGGAATATGTACAATCAAAGGAACAACTTGTAGACATATTCACTAAACCCTTACCAAAGGATACATTTGAGTACTTAAGAGGTAGACTAGGGGTTTGTCCCTTGTCTATTGGTCACTAAGTTGACTAGGAGGTTGCATCAACCTACATAAAATCAGAATATCAATCATGTCGATGCAAACTAAATTGGACTGACAACAATATCAACACACTGCAAGGTACTTATTCTACTGCACTGAACACCAAAGATATTTCTTTTTAGCTATTGAAGAGCTGCATATTTATTTTTGACATTAATGTCAAAGGGAGAGATATTTAATGAAATATCTATCTATCAAAGGGAGAAAATAGGAAGGGAGAGAGATGTAATATCTATCTACAGAGAGATTCAAGAAAAAAATAGGCAAATCTGCGAGGAAAGTCTACATGGTGAGTTTTTAATGTTGAAACAATCTATATATTCAAGCTAGGGAGAGCTACAAAATTGTTGCAGTTGTAGAACAAAATTTTGGTAAATTTTTTATGGAATTTTTATAATACATATTTCATATTGTGTTGTCATCAATGCCAAAGGGAGAGATTGATAAACTACAACTGATTGTATGTTTGAAGTCATTTGTTGATAGTAAACTGAGTTACAGATGTGATGATAAACATTATCAGTTAATGTAATGTCATTGATGTCAACTTATTTGAGTATCATTATGGTGACAAACATCTATTATGGATTGAAGATATGGAATAGACAAATCTTATGTGGTCGATAAATGAAGAGTTCTGTATACACCGAGAGACAGTGAATATCGAGTAAAATACAGTGTATATCGAGCACAGTGATAACTGAGCTAGGGATCGCCGACACAACATGGTATTGACCAAGCAATTTAATCAAACCAAGGCTGACTAGAATGTTGAACTGGTGATTGATGATTCCAAGGTAAATGATAAGGCTTTTTATGTTGATCAAACGGATATGAAAATTCAAGTAAGATCATACAACAAAGATTGAAACGTGTTTTTAACACTACTTCCAAGGATGGTTTAAGCGGAAAAATCAATGATGTAGATTAAAAGGAAAAATCTAAAGGATGGAAATTAAATGAGTTATGATGTCTATATAAGAGACAATGGATTCATTTTGAATTACATGATGGTATGATGTGCACATGCAAATTTTATGCATGCTTGATCAAACTGGTTAAAGATAGAATCGAGTATTTTCTGTAGACATCACCGAGTTGTTATTTTGATCAAACAGATATGAAAATTCAAGTAAGATCATACGACAAAGATTGAAACGTGTTTTTTAACACAACTGTCGAGGATGGTTTAAGCGGCAAAATCAATGATGTAGAATAAGCAGAAAAATCTAAAGGATGGAAATTAAATGAGTTATGATGTCTATATAAGAGATAATGGATTCATTTTGAATTACATGATGGTATGATGTGCACATGCAAATTTTATGCATGATTGATCAAACTAGTTAAAGATAGAACCAAACATTTTCTGCAGACATCACCGAGCGATAGAGGAAAGAGCATTACTGAGAAAAACAAAGTATAAAGAATGAGATGAAGTGAATTGAACAAATTGATCAGAGGTATTATGTACTTAGCATAGATCTAAAAATCTACAAAATAGAGTTGTATTTGAATTAGATCATTACTGTATCAGTTTAACCATTGTTATAGATAAATCTCTCAACCGAGTAGGATGTGAAAGTCTTTATTATGACATTCTAATGAATGTTAAGTGTTCTCTTATTGACCCCATAGTGAATGCATGATCAAGAGAGAACTGTTAGTTTTAAATCCTCTAGCCATGTCACATTTGATAGTGTGCATTTTAACCTTTAACAGGGTTGGCTCTAACCGAGCTCACTTCAGAAGAGTGAAATATTTTGGGTTACCAGTCCCAGGTGGTTTTTTCCTTAGCAAGGTTTCCACGTTAAAAATCTATGTCAATGTGTATGATTGTTGTAGATTGTTAATTTTATTTACACATTACTTTATCTACATTGATCTGTAATCACAGTATTAATTTACTGATACTCGGTAAACACTATGTAACTAAAGTTTGATATTACAGAATACATTTCACTGAGTTGAATTATATGTTTGAAATTATTTTTATATACATCTAGAGGAATTTGGGACTCTAGGATAATTGGGAGTTAACTGATTCACCCCCCCTCTCAATTATTCTAACAATTCATCAATGTAAGACTTCATCATGTGGGGTGAAATGGGCTCCCACAAGGGTAGATACCAACATGCTATCATATAAAAAAATACAATATTCAGGAACATCAAATAATAGTTACACGATACACACAACTACATGATACACAAAATAGAGATAATACTACATGAAACAAACATTAATCTCTAAATACAGAGAAGAGTACTAGTTCCAATGGAGAAGAATGTTATATGCATTATAAAGTAAGAGATGCAACCATACAACAGTGATTGTGGTGGGGTTTCAAAGCACCAAGTTCAAGCAAAAAAATCAAGGGATTTTTTCTATATTTGATTAATCTGGTTCATAAAGGATACAAGTGGAAAGAGTGGCAGTGAACAAGCCAAAAATATGATGTAAAGACATGTAGTAGAAGATAAAATATTTTCACATATGACCAAAGAAAAATGCAAATATCATGATGAGCATTCATGAAGATACTCATGTATCAGGAAAATAAATGTCAACATAACATAGATGGTGTTTCTGTCAAAGAACACTAATACATGCTTAGCTCTATTCATTTATATAAAGATGCATTATTGTAGTATGAATACAAAGAGAATTTTAATGTATGAAGGATGTTAGTAAATAAATAATCCAGTCCATATAGTCTAACATAAGCAATGAAAGGATAGTGACAAGCTTGTCTTCAAGAAGCAGAGTTAACAAGAACAATAAAGGTACAAAAACAATATTGAATGGTGATGCATTGTTTCAAGGAAAATAATAAGACATCATGTACATCAAACAAGAGGATGCCAAGATAATGAATACAAGCATCAAGATATTTATTTTAAAAAATAAAGGTGAGCTCAAATGAAGTGTTGATAAGTAAGAATAGTGATTTTTAAGGATTGAAACCATGGTAAATTTGAACAGAAATCAAGATTCTATTCCACGATCAAGTAATCAATGAAAAGAGAAAGACAATGCATGCTTCTGTTGGAATACATAAGAACTGAGAAGGGGGGGGGGGGGGGGANGGGGGGGGGGGGGTGAATTGGTGTAAACAAGTACTAAATAAATTTCACCACCGATCTAATAAAGCTAATCAACAACTTCCAAAAAATGAAACATGCAACTAATAATATCAAATAGAAGAAAAATAACATCAATCATCCACAAAAGCATGACATATGAAACATAGATTTTTCACATGGAAACCCTTGTTAGAGGGAAAAAACCATGGTGGGGATGACACCCACAAATCACCTTACTGCACTAAAAATGTTTTCCCTGTTAAGAGCTACAATACCCTTTCTAGGGTTTGTTAGGATTGGATAATACTGAGAGGGGGGGGCGGGGGGGCGGTGAATCAGTATTACTGAACTTAATTAAATTCTTCAACCAATTAAACATTAACCATAAGCTTGTAGAAATGAAAAGAACATAAGAAAATAACACAATACTCGTAACACCATTATTTTTTGTCGAGGAAACTCTGGCCAAGGGAAAACCTTGGTGGGGATGATACCCACAAGCATGCACTAAAGTATAGTGTCCCTGTTAGGAGACTTAGCCCTGTTAGGAGTTGTATATTACAAAGTACATTTCCTTGTTAAAGGAATTACAACCATGTTAAAGGAATATAACACCCTATTAGGGGCCAACTGAGCATACAACTCTACAATAAAATTCTGTTACAAAATGTTCTTAGTAAAGAACAATAACAAGCATCTCTAATGCTTAGATAGTTCCTGTTTATAGATTATCAATGATCTTTGTCATCCTCTGCTCTATCATTTTCATCTATCTCATAACATATTATCATTCCATATATATTCTACTTCCACAAAATGATATTACATATATATCTTTCTCTTTCACCAAGTCGGCTCTCAATGCAAATATTACATAGTCGACTTTCAATACAAAATACATTTAATAAAGTAAATATCAAATGCATAGTCGGTGCTCTTACATATTCAAATTATAGGTGATCATCAACCATAATCCAACTCTGATTACCAGGATTCCACGTCATACTCCCTTAATCATCGCTAATGTCCAACTGCTCTATATCACTGTTCTGCTGCAGTCTATCTGTCTTCAATTATCTCTAACTTGTTGTAGAAATTACCAAAACAAAATTGATCTTAGGTAGAGGTCACACATACCCCATAATGTCTTCTTCTATTCTTGCATGTAATGACTCATCAATCTCGATCTTTGATACCCAAAATACTTATGTATCTCTGCTTCTGTACTTAGTCAATTTCTGAGTTAGCAAAACTTAACTTTATAGGAATCGATCTGTAAACCAGATGTGTTGGCATAAATGAAAACCAAAAAGTGAATCACTTTACAAAAAATTGATCACTTGGGAAAAATCTCTCCCTTTGGCATTGATGGCAACACTTAACAAAAAAAAGAATGATTAAGTGTTTCAACAAAACAAAACTATCTCCTCTATTTTCTCTTCTTCCTTATTACTTCCTTCTTATCTCTTCTCTCATTCATTTTTTTCTTCTCTTCTCCCCCTTTGAAAAAAATGACAAAGGTGCATACAAAATAATAGGATTAGTGCTTGCTCACCAATTTTAGAATATCTTGAAAGGAATCTTCCACAATCTTCACTTTTGTACTCCATGTTTTAAACAATATTTGAATAACATGAATTAGTCCATTCAATGCAAATGATGTGGTCTCAACTTCTTTCAACTCTGTAGGCATAGAATTAGTTAATGAATCTATAACTTTCTTTAAGTTTGATAGATGTGCCTCAAGTATGGATAGCTTAGGAGTTCTTAAACTCTTTAGCAAATTGAATCTTGTTAATACTCTCCCTTTCTCAATATCCAATACACTGAGTTTTGCCAAAATTATTGTAACTTCCTTGTCTAACTCCACTACAGATTGTGAAGAGGTTTCACAACTATCCATCATATTGTTCAGAGTTTCCCTCTCCTTGGAAATAATGTCTTCAATGTTATGAACATGCCTAATAGGATTCATACAGTAACTAAATAGTTTCCTTCCATATGCAATGCAACTCTTTGCATTTGTCAAACAAGTTTTTAGAATGCCTAAGTTCCATGCAATATACTTGCAAACTTCAGATAGTTTCTTCTCAGAATGTTCTTTTCTACCTTCTCTTCTACAATCTTTATCAAATTCTCATAATATCCATCAAATTAATCAAGTGTTATCTTTATATTTTCAATGTCATCTCTATGCTGGAAAACAATAGGTATTGGAAGAAATTTGTTCATAGTATCAATTAACCTGGTAATTACTTTAGCCTTTTTATCACCTTTCTATTAAGATCTTTCCTTGAATTTAGTTAGTGTAGTAAAAGCTAATTTTACGAGCTCGTCTTCATCCATGTAGTCAACATTAACTTCTGTTGTTTTGTCTTTGCTTTCCAACAATGAGATGGAAGATGTGTTTACCTCTTTCTGTTCATCCTCTTTCTGTTCTTCCTTCTACTCTTCTTTATCTTTCTACTCTGCTTCATCTGCAATAGTGTTGTCCACGTTCCCTGCAAATGGGTCCTTTTCATCATGTGATGTATCAAGTGTCACAGGTACACCAAAAACATAAAAAATTGGTTGTGAATCAACTTCACTCTTCTCAGCATTTGCCTCAACTATATTTGAACTTTCTCCCATTCCTAATGGTGTAGGAGAAGTGGTTTTAGGAGGTGGAGGATTCTCAAGAGTAGTGTTCATCAATATTTTCTCTAGTGCCTTCTGAGTTTCCTCAGTGACTTCATCATATTTTCTTGCCATGATTTTCAGCAGTCTTACTTTAGTCCTCAACAAAGGTTTCAATTCCTTGAATATTCTCTCTCTTTCTTGTAAAGATATCACAGGCAACATGTTGTCAATTTCTTGATTTCTGATTGTTTCATCTTCAATTTGAGCTAACTGTTTCCTTGTCTCTAATCTTCCATATAGTTCTTTAGGTATGCTACTCTCAACTTCCAGTAGAGTCTTTCTGAAAACAATTAGGTGATTAACTACAACATCTTTAATTTTCTATTTGTTAATCTCATCATACCTGTCATAGTATTTTTCAATTGAAACTATCTTCCCTTGTTCTATAGCTCTCTTCTCTATCATCTTCAAGTTAGGTTTCCATGCTTGATTACTCTTCTCAGGTTTCTTCTCTTCTCTCACAGTGCTTGGTTCCATAGATGATGTTTTCTTGCTAGATCAGGTGTTTACTCTAGGAGTAATGTTTTTAGTTTGTGATGTCTATCATGATGGAAGAGGTGGAATGTCTACCATTAGTACTGTAGGAGTGGGAAGGGCTATAGTACTAGCACTTTCCAAACTAGAAGATCATTCTGCCATTTTCTTTTTCACTTCTTTCAACTCTTCTTCTGTCAATCTTGCCTTAACACCACATTCATGTATAATGTTATCAATTTTTCTTTTCCTTATACCTCTATTATGTTCCTCTCTTACCTTAGCTGATTTCTCCTCATATGTACCTATTATGCCCTGCATACCCGTCCCTACATTTTTTTGGCAAAATGTTGGGTCCCCTCTTTTTTCTTGGGCTCTTGTCTTGTCTTTTGTTTTCTTTGTTTCCTCCTCTGGGTTTTCCTCCCCGTGAGGTTTTTTTTTTTTCTGCTTTTGTCTTTCGTGTCTCTGGGACCCGGTCTCGAAGTTTGTTGTTCTTTCCAGAGCTGGATTCTGAACTCCAGGATTCTCCGCCACGATGTCTCCTCCCCGTAAGAAGGTATGGTTGTGGCCTGGAGTCCGGAGGTTTGCCTGTTCCAAAGTTTGCGGAGAAGAGGGTAACTTGCTTTTACCTGGGGTATAAATAGAAATTACACATCACCTTTATAGTTACCATGATAAAAAACACTTGTGCATCCAGAGCGAATCAAAGTGAATTAAGGTGATTTTAAACTGCTTTTGCTCCCATGTTTAGTGGTTGTTTACTAGTGATTTTGCAGTGATTGTTCACTGTAATTCCTTGGGTTAGCTTGTTGCTAGGTGCCTCCCATTCCTACCTTCTCCATTGTGTTCATTTCTCAGGTAGGTCCTCGACCCTGGTCTTGTCATTTTTTGGTTTTCTGGTTTTGTTCTGGTTTTGCTCTGTGTTCTTATTTTCTATCTGGTTTTTGCCCGTTGCCTTTGCCATGTCTTGTGGTACTGGTCTTTCATTGCCTCCTGTTGGTGGGTTGACACTGGCAGAGGGTTGTCCACCCTCTGCGCAGTTGTAGTATAGGTGGTTTCTATGTGTTCCACATGGTGTTGGTTGTTTGTACATTATGTAAACTCTGTAAGCTATGTATATATGCCTTGGCTCTATTGTATATCTAGTATATATCCTTCTAGTTTTGGGTTGATCTCACCATGCTCTTGTCTGGTTTCCTAAATTTGTGAGCTCACCCACATGATGAAATACCACCTGGTTGGAACTCAGCTCTTGGCTAGTTTTGACCATGGTGGTTTCTCTCTCCGCCGCCAGGTCAGTCTTTATAGCACATTTATTTCCCATGTGCGCATTTAAGATCTGCCAAGTGGATTTCGTCTTGCATGTGTTCAAATAGTTGGCGCCACCATCACCATAGCTCCCATTTATTCCATGGTCATGTGACGCCCACGTAGGCCTGACAACTCACTTTTTGGTCACGTCTCCCAACGGTTAGTTTTCTGGACTCCAGGTCCTACGTCCTCACCCAACCTATATCTTACTTCCATCAATCATGCTAAAACCCTTGGTCCCAAATAGTGGTTAAATTCCCTAGTCGAAATCATATGCATATCTTTCCAGATTTTAACGTAAACTAACTTTTTAGGTGAAGTGCGCAATGCGGTGGTAAGTTCTCCAGAATCTGGAGTAGCATTTTTATCTTATGAGAATTCTGACAGTCGCCTTACCTTGAAGGTTTTCAAACATCATGCTTTCACTATGTCGGAGGCTTCTGCATCCTCACCGCCTGGGAGTCCAGATCTCCCCACCATGGCAGTCACTAGGGCAGACACCAGATCTAAGATTGAAAGGGCCCTAGAAAAGCTTCCCCTTAGCATGAAATATTTGAAAGACAATGCTATTACAGGTTCAAGGATCGAATCCAAGGTCCAGTTGATTACCGACACCAGCATCAAAATGTGGGCAGAAATGCAGGCCTTGGTCAAAATGATGTTCATCCAGTGAACGGTCAGGGACCAATTGGCCATCAATGTTGGAGAATCTAGGATTCTAAAGGTCACTTGCTTCCCATGTTCAGTGCAGGCCTTATAACTTATTCTCACTCTGGCTGTGCATTACAACTCCTCTGTCCACACCATCATGCTCGCCGCCCTAGTCCTGACCGGATATCCTACACCCATGGTCTCCCTGGATGCTGCAACCTTTTGGGTAGGTTTGGGGATTCCCTAGTTTGACAAAGCAGCTGTCATCACCTGATCTAATGTATTGACACAATTTCAGTAGCTGGAGGTTATGACCTGACAATATCTGAACAACAAATGGCTAAAGACCCCAAAGAAAGATTCCAAAAGAATGAAGATGGAAATCCCCAGATCTGAATTCAAGGAAAGCATCCAGATGGGGATCATAGCATTATGCAGGATTTTTGGGCAACCCCATGCCCAAGAATTCTCAGGATAGATGTATTACTTTCTATTAGGCATCTCCACCGGCGAACAATATTTTGATTGGGCCGCCATCATTTCAAACCATGTGGACTCGCAGTTCCTTCAAGAGGCCTGGACCTCAAAATTTTACATGACATCCTACGTTCTCTAGGCCCTAGAAAAACAAAACCCTATCACAAATGGGCTACTCACATTAGGTGTAATGGGGTTGGCCTGGGGCAAAAGGCTCCCTGGGATTATTTTCCACAAATCCAATGGGAGGCTAGTTTCCTCAGCTTCTACCGAGTGAACGATGCCTTCATTTACTACAACCTTCTCACACCTACCTGGGATGTCTGGTACCACCTCTCTAAGGAGGCAATGGATTTGGTCAGAAGTTATGGCCACTACTACATCCAGTTCCAATAGCATACTTACATTTGAGTAACCGGCTTCTCTGGGAAACCCTATTTGTTTCCCAAGCATTGTGGGAACAAAATAATTCTTTTGGAATATTGCCGATAGATTCTGGAACCACATGCCCTCTACACTATGAAGAAGGTGACCAATGTTCCATTCCCAATAACCTATGGGAATTACACATGTATTTTGGCCACAACCAAAGAGGCAGACATCGAGCTTAAAAGCATGGGCTTAACAAAATTCTATCTGGCGCGAAAGAACTTTGATCTGCTAGGTAAAATAGCAACGACACTTCCCCGGGCATCAGAGCCCCATATATTCCACATCGAGGACTTCTAGGAATATTTCCAAGATGATTTTGAAATCCGTAGCTGGCACTTCATCCAGATGATAATGGGGATGATGGAGAGGCTGAAGCTTAAAAAATTCTCGGATGACTTTTCAGACATCGGGTCCATAGTGGACCCTCAGTACAAAGAGTTGGGAATAGACAAGATGGCTCTCCCTCCAGTAGATTGGAATACCCAAGAGGGGCCAACTATTGAATATATCACTCACGATGTGGTCAAGCGTAGCCATGCTTATTTCAAAAGGGCATACCCAGGGAGTACATGCAAATTTGTCCCGACTGTGCAGATATTGACTTTCGGGGCCAGAACCTCTTTGTAGGGAGAGGATAAAGGAAAAAGAATAATGGGGACCTCGTCACAAACCCCATCTATGGTCCTCATAGAAGAGAAGATACAACAGACACTAGCGGTCTCCTAGCAGATGAAAGATAAACTAATCACATGGTTGGCCACCCTGGTCCTCATGACCGAGCCTGTTCGTCCTCCCTCTTCCCCTTCGTTGGCAACATTGATGGTTTGAGCAATAGGAGCTGGAGCGGAAGAGGAGCAAGCAGCTCTAATGGATGTAGGGCCCCTTTGGTAACCAGGAGAAAGAAAAAGAAAACTAACTCTCAACCAAGGGCAGAGCCGGGGCTTGGGATGCCAAGCATCCTAGAAGTACAAATTGTTTCTTCCGACTCCTCGGAGCCAGATAAAGAGCCTAAGGATATCCTAGAGAATTCCCCTCCCCATGATGAATTTGATGATGTATTTGGAACTGATGAATTTGGAAACTTACAGGGGGATATCATAAAGTCAATGGAAGAAATCACCGCACAGGATGAACTCTCGAAGCAAGAGCCTGTACAAGAGTAGGAAGCCCGGGCATATGAAGAAAAGGGATAGGAATAGGTGGATACCTCTGAATTCCTAGAGATACAGGTTACAGGGACTAAGGGAAAATTTACATGGGATGAGCACATGGCATCGGTTAAGGAAACTGGACCCACAGGAACAACCATGACCCCAACTATCATGCTCCAAATGCTGCTCCCAAAGGTAACATTTGGGGAGGTGATCACCATGGCTCAAACATTGAATCTTGGCTCGATGCCTCCCCTACCTCCAGAGAATACACCAGTGGAAGAAAACATCCCAACCACAGAGGCTGATGAACAGTAGCAGTAGGAGAGGAACCCCGGGGAGACAAACGATGGTCCTAACATTGTCAAGGATATAGACACTGGGGAAAAGATATAAACACCAGCAGAGTAAGTATTGCCAGCGAACTTAAGGATACAGGGAAGGAGTCATAAATGGCTCATACTGTCGAAGGGGCGCAACAAGATCCTGGGGAGAAATTGTAAGAATAGATTCTGGCTGCAAAGCCACCCCTACCACCACAATGGTTGGTGGAGTCTCACAAGAGGAAGGCCCCAGTGACCCCTAAGGCCCATCTCTCCTTGGTAGAGATGATGGCACAAATGCAGGACCCTCCCAAGACTAAGAAAGGCCAGATAATTCATACTCTTCAGACTGGGCCGAGCGGAGATACAGTCACGGTAATTGCGACACCTTCCCCAGGTGTAGATGAAGCATCGACTAAGGCCAGTGAGTATTCCATCAGTAAGATATCACTGGGGAAGAGAGGGAAATAGGGTGAACTTGACCTGTTGAAAGAATTGACCAAGGTAATGGAGGCCCGTTATGAAATGGAGGCCCAAAAATTCAGGGTTGAAAAAGAAAAGAATGCTAATCTCATGGGGTTGCTGATGGAGCTCGTGCATCCTCTTATTGCTATTCCCCTGGGCACCTCTGCATCTGACATACCACTCCCTCAGAGTGACATAGATGCACTAAGGGAAATGAAGAGGAACTCCCAAGCAGTTGATGAGTGGATTACAGAACAGGTGGGAAATGTCTCACGTTTCTTGGCGTCCACACTCCCAGACTTGTACGCGGCCAACAATACTCTACATCAGGCCGAAAATACTATCTCCATATGGGAGGGAGACATAAAAAATTACGAGGCATGGAAAGCCGAGATGGAAGAGCTCATCAACATCAAAGAAGAAATTGTCTTTGAGGCCAAAATTTTAGGAGAGGAGTCTTTTGACTTTGTTCAGGCCCAATACTCTAGACTTGACCTCACATTGGAGGTAATCAAGAAAATGGTAGGGGCTATGCATGACAAAGTCCAAGAAGTTCAGTATCCTTTCAATTTATATAAGTCATTAGTCTCCAAGGTCTCTGGAGCTGAACCTTTTAGCACAGAAACATGCACTCCAGAGGAATATGTCCTGGGAAAGTTTGACAAGCTGATGGAGTCTTGGTATGGATCCCCAAAGGGAATGGATGGAGTGAAAATGTCAAGGCTCACTCGCATGGTGCTCCAGATTCATGATGCGACCAAGATGGCCGCAGAGTTCAAGGAAAATGTTCCAGATTTGGATGAACAATTGGAGGTGGCTAAATACCGATGGGCCAACCTTAAGGACATAAACAAAGAGGAGATCAACGAGATCCTACAGACATTGAATGATACTAAAGAACAATAAGGTCTTCTGGACTCCGGAGATGATCAATCAGGAGATTTAATTTTTGTATTCATTCATTCTTTGGGGTACGGGTCTCCGGATCCCGGACTTCCAGATCCCACAATTTTGTATTCTTAAAGTGACCTGTGTCCCAGTTCCCAAGGCTGACCAGTCACTTTCAAGGCAATCAGTAAAAGGTTTCAGAAAATAGGTAACCACAACAAGGCATGTTGGCTTGACAAGAAGGTTCTGATAGATGGTCTTCCCGAGGCGCCGCTTCAACATTACACCTATGCATCAGAGATAGGGTGCCACTTTCCCATTTGTGAGGCATGTAGCCTCGATCCCCGGGGGATCAAATTTCTTTTCTTCTCCTACCGACTCTCTCCTCAAGGCTGATTCTTCCACTCCTCTCTTCTTGTCTTACTCTTCTGACATGTCAGGACTTTTTGTCTCAAGGTCTTTGTAGCATGGCACAGGTAGTACTGGCCACCAGAAAATATTATTATAATGTAAGGTGTAAAGAAAATTAGGCTAAGTTTTAGGTCAAATCGTGTGTATAAATAATAAGTCCGACCTCATTCGAAGGATCAATGAAATTGATGATTTTGCAGTCCATAGCTAATAGCAATTTGGTTTTTCTTAGTTCTTAGTTGCAGAGCTCAATGATCCTTAGTTGTTAGAAGTTCTCAGTAGATAGATGCTCCCTTGGACCCACCATTGTAACACGCACCAGTGTTTGCTGGAGATATTTTAATGAAGAAGGAAGGGTTCTATCAATGATGTTGTTAGCATTCTGATCTCTGGGTTAATGATATTTTATGCTTTGTGTTCTTTATGTCCTCTACTCTGATACTTCAAGTAGATTAACGACCTCCTTTTCCTTCACTATTGATTAAATATGAGTTGATGGTTCTGTATTTCTTTAGTATTTAGTGTAGCATGTTAGAGCATTGTTGATTTTTTGAATGTTTAAGTATAACTACAGGTAGATGAAATAGTTCTAACTCTGTAGTATCTTTTGAAGTTTATTTTTTGAATGAATGCATGCTTGCAGGAAACCCCACTTACTTGAATCCCTGGATAAGATGAGTTAAGATAACCAGATACCCCACTCAAACAAAACAGTCACATCTCCCAACTGAGCCACCGCATTGTCGAGACCTGACTCTCATGTGCTTAGAGGCCTGGGGAATCTCATTTCCTTGGACAACCTTTATAGGTGAAGTTGGCTGGTACCCCGGTACTTGGTGACAACTTACATCTATTGGTGGACCCGATCACAAAGACCCGTCAACAGTACCCCATCTTTCTTCTGATCTATCAATCTTAGATGCAAGAACATGTTCAACTTGCATGGTCAATACCTCTAAACTTACTTCATATCCCATTGGATACTACCATTTCTTCCTAGGAGTGGCTATCTCAAAGCATACACAATCAGTTTCAACCATGAAATAGATTGTATCCTTGTATTTTTCAACAATGTCTTCATGTAGTCTGTATCTAGTTTTCTTTTGCCTCTGAAGAATCTTAATCATACCAAACAATTCCCCATCAACCCATGTTCTGTTATGTCTTTTGTAGCTCTATGAAATATGAATACCAGTAGGTATCCCTTTTCTCCAACCACTAGGGTGCATGCCAGGAAATTTGTATTCAATGTGTATAAACATATGCATAAATATTGAGCCAAATCTAGAGGTCTTCGATCTATCTTTCTTTATTATTTTAACATTCTCCATAAATTGTTGTGTCAATACTTCAGATAGGTTATATTTCACATTTTCTTTCACCATTCTCCATGCCATCATAATGAATCCTACAGATACTGAATCAGGTCTACTGTTGTAGTAGAATTTGTAGCCAAGTATCATAGAGATTAATCTCACATCTTGCTAAAAGATGTCATTTACTGTCATTGCTCACCTGTCCCATTTTGAGTGAGTTAGGGTTTTGAAATCTTTCTTCACATATTTTTCTACAACATGAATGATTCCTGTGTTATCCAGTCCATTAATCTCATGAATTAAATCACTACAGATCTTTACAGGTTGTTCACCTATCCAAATGAGCTGATCATGTACTCTGCTCAACAATATCTTGATCCATTCTATTTCGTTGAATTCATACAAATCCAAAATTTTCATTATGCTCAACTGATCAATGTGTTTGTATTCATCTTTCATAATTCCTTTCTTAGTCATATACTCGATCTCAGTGGAAATCTCATCAATACCAAGTATATCATACTTACAATGAATGTAAGCCCTAATATCTTCTATGTGTAATACGCCATGAGGGGTCTGAGAAAATGCTCCTTTGGGATCTTCTTCACAATACTTGAATGGATGTTTCTTGAATTTAAACCTAGGTCAATTTATGACATCATAAATAATAGGTGCATCCATAACTAGATGATGTAAATACCTCTATTTCTCTAAATTCTATGTTTTTGCTTCAATCGATCACACACAAAAATTGTAGAATAGATTGATTTCCTTCGCTCTCTGATCTCCTTAGGTCACTCTTGTCAAATGGTAAGAAAATTGATCATCGCATGGTGCTTTATACAAGCTTAGAAGGGTTTATTTTACTTAATACTGTCTAGTCGGCTATAAATCTTGCGATCACAATATATGCATCAGTTGATGTTGCACTTTTAGAGGTATAATGCATTATGTCAACCATGTTCATACCTAAGCTCGCTCGAACTCAGTCCATAAAATTTGAGGTTGGATATACTCTGATATATGTATCCAATACTCCCCCTAAGGCCATGATCAACCAATTAGGTCAATTTTGGTTTGCTTCCATCAGACGAAGATCCAATAGCATCTACTATCTCTCCCTGAACTAGTGTCTCACTGGTTTCTTTGATCTTCCAAATTTTACCACTGTTGTTATCTTCTTCTTTCTTAAAATAGCTGTCAAAATCATTCTTCAAATTTGCAACATTCTTTCCAATATCACTTCCACTCTTCTATGAATTCATAGGAGGTGGTACTCTTCTATGGTGTACTCCCTTATACCTGCAAAAGTTTGATGTATGTCCTAGATTGTTGCATTTGTAACATAAAGGAGGTCTTCTTTCCTGATTTACTTGCAACTTACAATACTTCACAATGTGTCCAAGATTATGGAATTTATAGCATGTAGGTTCTCTTTCATTGTCTTGTTTATATCCATGTTGATTAGGTTTCCTACATTCTGCTTTCTTGTGCCCATATCCATTGCAATTAAAATAATAACCAGAAATTTTTTTTAAAGGGGAATTACCTCTGCAGTCTCTCTTCATGTTTCCAAATTTGTTACAAACAAAGAATCTACCTTTGAAGGGTTTGATCTGCTCTCTAGGTTCTTCAATAGGAGGTTTTTCAACATCAATCTTCTCATCAAATTTTTCTTCCTGATTCTTTGAGCATTCAGCTTCATTGAAGACAATACCAGTCATATCACCTTTAGGTTTCTATCTGTCTCTTTGTTCATTGATCAAATCACTATTGGTGTGAAGTTTCTCAGTGTTTAACTTTGCCTCAAAAGTTCACCTTTTATGATCTGATTGTATTTCTCTAGTTCTAGATACTTGTTCTTGTAGTTTTCAGCCTCATTCTTCATTTGATCTAATGCTTTGTTTAGAGATTATTCAACTTTCTTCTTAGCATACTTTTGTATTTGAATTTATTTAGTCATAGCCTCATTCTCAAGTTTTAGGGTTTCATATTCTTCTTTAAGTTGCTTAATCTGATCTAAATTATCTTCGTCTGAATCCTCTTTTAGCTAAACCATAAGATCTTGTCTTTGACTTTTGGAAATTTCAAGTTGTTCCTTGAGTTTCTTTAAAAAATTCTCAGCTCTTCAAATGTTGAATCTCAATTCTTCATTCTCTGCTTTTGCTTTGTCAAGGTCTTCTAGTGCAACATCAAACTTTTCTTGCAAACTATTCAAATCCATTCTGATCTCCCTTAAGTTGTTAGACTTTCTCTCCAAGGGCCAAAATCTCTTATACCAATTGTTAGGATTGGATAATACTGAGAGGGGGGGGTGAATCAATATTATTGAACTTAATTAAATTATTTAACCAATTAAACATTAACCATAAGCTTGCAGAAATGAAAAGAATATAAGAAAATAACACAGTACTCATAACACCATTATTTGTTGTCGAGGAAACCCTGGCCAAGGAAAAACCCCAGTGGGGATGATACCCACAAGCATGAACTAAAGTACAGTGTCCCTGTTAGGAGACCTAGCCCTATTAGGAGCTGAATATTACATAGTACATTTCCTTGTTAAAGGAATTACAACCCTATTAAAGGCATACAACACCCTGTTAGGGGCCAACTGAGCATACACCTCTACAATAAAATTCTGTTACAAAATGTTCTCAGTAAAGAACAATAACAAGCATCTCTAATGCTTAGATAGTTCCTATTTATAGCTTATCAATGATCTCTGTCATCCTATGATCTATCATTCGTATCTATCTCATAATATATCACCAATCCATATATATTATACTTCCACAAAAAGATCTTGCATATATATCTTTCTCTTTCACCAAGTCGGCTCTCAATACAAATATTACATAGTTAGCTTTCAATACAAAATAAATTTAATAAAGTAAATATCAAATGCATAGTCGGTGCTCTTACATAGTCAAATTATAGGTTATCATCAACCATAATCCAACTCTGATTGCCAGGAGTCCACATCATACTCCCTTAATCATCGCTACTGTCCAACTTCTCTATATCACTGTTCTGCTACAGTCAGTCTATCTTCAATTCTCTCTAACTTGCTGTAGACATTACCAAAACAAAATAGATCTTAGGTGGAGGTCACACATACCCCATACTATCTTCCTCTAAGCTCGCATACCATGAATCATTGATATCAATCTTTGATACCCAAAATACTTCTGTATCTCTTGTTGTGTACTTAATCAATTTATGAGTTAGCAAAACTTAACTTTATAGGAATTGATCTGTAAACCAGATGTGTTTCCATAAATGACAACAAAAAATTGAATCACTTTACACAAAATTGATCACTTGCCAACAGGTTTCACCCTGTTAAATATGACTAGTACCTTGTTATATGTACCAAAAGACTTGTTAGAGTATACCTTGTTAGAGGATTTAAACCTTTAGTTAAGAAGTTACCTTGTTAAAGCATTTAAAATAAAGATCTCTTAGGATCTACCCTATTAGGGGATTTAATCTACTGTAACTGTTAGGAAACAACAACAACAATGATCTGTAGTATGACATTGCTTGCCTATCAGATCCTCTCTATTCCTTTTCTTACTGATGTTGAACTGATCTCTGATACTTTGATCTATGATCGTTGTAGATCACAACCCTAAACCACATAATTTAGATCTCCTTATATAATGTGTTCTTAAGTGGCTTAAGACCTAAAAACTTTCCCTCGAAGTTGACACAAAATATTTACCAACTTCTTCGAAATCAACATCAATCATTCCTAATATGTCATCCCCAAGTGTAATGTACATTTACATAAATAATGGTCGACCTCATATTTTCCACCTTAAGTGGTTCATCATGAAATTTTGATCGATGACTCAATAGGTACACAATCTTCCACATCAAAAACATAATTCACTTGAAACATCAAAATAGATTTTTCCATCAGAACCATAGATTCCTCATACCATATGAATGTCCCCTCTATGATCATATCATCTTATTTTCTTAGCAACTTGACCGCTACCAGTTTAACTGACTAAGAATTGCCCTTGCCAAACACCTCGTGTACACTGATCAACACAGTTAATTGTTCTTCCCTTTATCGATCATGTACAGATATTATCGGTAACTCAAATAATATTATCTAATCATGTTTCCATCAATGACAACCAATTATGTATCTTTTAATGACTGATTTTCATATCTCTTCCAAAAACTACCATAATGCCAAAAACTTCTACTATACCAAACACAGTAACATTAAACATTGTAACTATACAAGAATCAGTGATTAACATTGGACAAATCCTCCATGATAGTCAAAATAAATGTTACATTTATAGTGATAGGTGACAGAGAAGACCCATGGTATGATAGTGATATGCATACTTTAAGATAGTGATCTTCATTGTTTAAAATATTTCCAATGAACAAGCATGCGTTGTAAATAGAACAATGATAGGGCATTCATTCAAAAGATAAAAACATAGTGCTTTGAAACAATACTAACAAATAAGTTTTGAACAATATTTATACATGTTATCAAATATTTGTTTCTATACATTATCATGAATCAATTGAAAATAATAAAGAACCTTGCTGAGAAAGGTAATGAAACCCTGGTGAAGTTTTAGTAAGAAAAAAAATGTGTACAGGAGCATTTGTGAAAGAGAAAATGCTATACAATGGTAAAGGCAGATTCTAATGAGGAAAACCAAAGTTTAGTAAATGGAAACAAGAAATAAATGAAAGAAGGCCACGAGTTTTAACTTGATTAATAAACTAAAGGATCAAATACCCAACACATGTTTCACACAAGTTCATTCATGGCCTATAGAATAGAGGTCAAGATGTACACAAAGATGAAATAAATGCACATAATTTCATCAAAATGGATGGATCGAGATTGTATTTCTACTTGTTGTGATAGAGAAAATCAAGCTTACCTATAAATGATATATAACTCCAAGAAAATTCTATAAATAAAGACTTCTAAGATCATGCACATAAAACCCTAAAGATACCTTCAAACCCTAGTCCATCACAATGGCGATAGCAGTCAAAGAGAAGAAGATAGAAAAATCAAAATGAGATATTTCATTTGCTTTAGGGTTTGTGTTGCTCTAGTGTTGACCAAATAAAAGTGACTTTTTGTGTGTTATTATATCCTTTCAACCAATATCCCATGAGTATAGGTTTAGTGTGATTTTATTCATTTTTGTATTTAAACTCAAATGAAATATATTTAATAAATAATTTTTATTAATCATTTAATAAATATATTATTCTTAATGCGAAATAAATAACTCATACTTTTATTAATGAATCATAATTGATGTGATCAATGATCTAAAATGTTGAAATTGATTTGCAAAAAGCATGGAGAGAAGGAGAGAATTTTGGCGAGTTTACATCACTTGAACATTAATTTAAGGGGCCACATGGGTTAGGCTTGAATTAGAGAGCTTTTTGAAGCAATTAACTATTTCTTTCTAGTTGTTTTTGCCCCTAAATTTGAGGGATTTTTATTGTATCTAAACCATAAGATATTTTTATAGTTTGGAGGAGAAATCAAGGTGGAGTTCTAGTTCAGTTCATTGCTCAGTTCGAGGGGAGTTCACTTTGGATTTCTTATTGGAGGTTGTGCAAGTGTTTCTATAAGGATTTTAATTGTAATTATTTTAGAGGGTTGTTTATTTTTGCCATATTTTTCTTCTACAAATATAGACATATATTGTATTGAGCTCATGTAGATTGTAGTAGAGATTTATTGATTATTCATTGATAGAGGTTGGCTTCCTTATCAAATTTTCCTATTTTGAGTATTGATTGTAAAGGGTACGATATTAATGTTGTGTATCCTTCATTTTATCGATTCCTTCAATATTTAATTCCTGAGGTAATATGCTATAGTTCAAGTCTATGATTGTGTTTAAAATTTTATGGTGTATTAAAATTTAGAAAATATTATTGTTTTCTTATTTCAAGCACCAGAAAGTCAAAAAAATTTATAATAATATTTTATGTGAGAATATTTAGCTAAGTTGTGATGCAATTAAGTTTCTTTAGTGGGTGATTTTGTGAGTTTTCCAGCTGCATATCAAGTTATCTTTTGATGTATCACCTGTTAATTTAGAGTTTCATTTCAAGCAATACTTCTATCCTTTTCTCTGGAAAGTTTAGTTTTAGGTGAGTACCAAAATCAATTCATCCTTCTCCGAAGGTCTACTCTCATCATAGGATACCCACAACCTGAGAGTATTCCCATGTTGCACAAGATTTTTTAGTATCACACTTAAGCATTCAGGTGTTAAATACCTACGATAACAATATTACAGTCCTCAGTCATCATACACTATCGATATATTACAGTACTCAGTCGCCATACACCATTGATATAGTACATTGCTTAGTGGTCATACATTGTCGGTAAATTAAGAGGTTTTTTACACCATCAGTACATTAAGGCAATGGACCTACACTGATGGTACATTATAGAGGTTTTGTGCATGTCTGTACATTACAGTAGTATTAGAGCTGGTGGTTTTTCCATCTTGTTGGGTAACATTAGATGTGAACGAGATCCTAATCCATAGGCAGGATGGAAGAATCAAGCACTAAAATGATGACATTTCTATGGGAACTAACAATAGGACAACAAAAAATTAGTGAGACCTTGGTGAATAGACAAAAACAACTCAGTGAGACTTTGGTAAAGGGAGAACAACAAATTGGCAAAATACTTTGATGTTTGGAAAAAGGAAGGAAAAATGGAGGTCACAATGGGCACAACAATAATCTTGTCAATGAGAGGCCCTATAAAAAGTGTTCCCACACACACCCAATGATGATAATATTTCCCCAAAGGAATAAATAATGTGGAGAAAAAGAGCCTACCTTCTTGAAGATGGAAGATTTATTTAGGGAAAGATTGGTTATAGGCCAGATTTGGAGAAATAATACCCTTCAAGGATTATGTGAATTTGTGGATGAGATATTGTAAGAGTCATGGCTATCAAAATAATGACACCAAGTGGAAGATCATTAAGTTTAACCTATCTATTTTTTATGGTTTCGGAAAGACATAAAAAAGAGTATGGGTACAAAAATTGGATACCTACTTCCAACTTAATCTGATGCCTGAAGATGAAGCAATCAAATTTGCAGCTCTATACTTAGAGATGATTGGTCACAAATAGTGGCACCATGGGATGGTCACCCTTGATCACGAACAACTCACTTCATACGTTGATTTCATAGAGAGACTCATTGATTTCTTTGATAGGAAGGATCTAGAACTCAACTTCAAGGAGTTGGCACAACTAAGATAGACAAGACCGATGGATAATTATATCTCAAAATTTTAGAGACTGTTAGTGTTAGTTATTGACATTTTTAGATAAGGCTTGTAGTACTATTCATGGATAGATTGATGGAACTCCTCAAGGTTTGGGTCAAAGGTTTCAACCCCAACACACTTACGGTGGAAATCAATAAGGCACGTTACATGACAACCTCATCTTATTCTTCCAGGAGTTACACACATTTCAAACCACAACTCTCATCAAAGGAAAAGGATAAGAACTCATTCCCAAAAAATCCATCACTAGATGAGGCCAAAAAACAAGAGCTTAAGAGAAGAAATATTTATTTCACATGCAAAGAACCTTGGGAGCCAGATCATTACTGATGAGTCAAACGAAATATCCACTACATTGAGGTGGTGTCTGATAGAAAGGAGGATAATGAAGAGTACAATCCCTAAGAAGAAGATGAGGCCAAAGAAGAAACAAACTATGCAAAGAGGATTGTCACACTTGTATGGAGAGGAGGAACCATTTTTTCACTGGTTGGCACTCCAAGGTGTAGCCTATTTTGGGTTTGTGGTACACTCTAAGGATAGTGGGTTGTAGTCATGATTGACAGTGGGGCCACACTCAACTTCATCAACTCATCACCAAGAGGGGTTTTCTTACAGAGTAGCATGAGGAGTTCGAATTCAAGGTGGTAGGAGGAAATCTATTGTCATGTACTCATCTAGTTTCGCAACTCAATGTCACAATGGAGAACTACACGATGATTAATGATTTCTTTATGGTAGATTTGGATGAAATATATGTCATCTTGGGCATTCAATGGATGGAGACCCTCGACCAGTACACACATAGTTTCAAGAGGATGGATTTCTCATTCAAGGTGGATGGAAATAAGGTGGTATTGAGAGGAATGTCCAATGGGAGCCCAAGGGAGATCTCATTGAAGTAAATATAAGCAATTTTCAAACATGATGAAGACATTTTGGAAGCACAATGTTTGGTTTCAAACCAAACCTCTGAGTGGATAATAATCATACTACCATGATGTTGAGCTTCAGGAAGTGTTGGGAAAGCACAATCTAGTCTTTGAAAATATTTGGCTAGGTATACCCCCACATATTATTTTTGAGCATACAATCAAGTTCGAGGAAGGAGACAACCCAAATTTATCACTACTCCCTATGGTCATCCCAAGAAGTTAAAGGAAGAGATAGAGAAGACAATCTAGGAGCTCCCCAAAAAGGGTTGGATTATACATAACTCCATTCCCTTTGCATCTTTGATAGTTTTGGTGAAGAAGAAGGATTAAAATCTCAGGATGTGCATTCATTACTAAGCATTGAATAAGAAGACAATCAAGAATAGAAACCCCATCTTGAGGATCGATGAGTTGTTGGATGAGCTACATGGAGAAGTCTAATTCTCCAGTATCTATATTCATTATGGGTATCACTAGATCCACATTAGGAAGCAAGATGTATAAAATATATAATATTGTTTCCACTACAGACACTATGAGTTCTTGGTCATGTTGTTTGGATTGACCAATGCTTAAGCCACCTTCTAGTCTTGCATGAACCACATCTTCAACAAGAATTTGCGTAAGATTTTGTTGGTGTTCTTTGATGACATACTTATTTGTAGCAAGATGTAGGAGGAGCATCTGAAACATTTGGATGAGGTATTAGGAATCATGAAGTCACAATTGTTATTTGTGAAGAGGTTAAATTGTGAGTTTGGGGTGACTAAGATCTTGTACTTGGGACATGTCATTAGCACTCGAGGGGTTCAGGTGCATCAAGAGAAGATTCAGGCAATTATTGATTGGCCCACACCTAGGACACTCACATAGTTACATGGATTCTCAGACTGTTAAGTTACTATAGGAGGTTTATAAAAGGGTTTTCATAGGTAGGGGCACCACTAAAAAATATCAAAAATAAGGGAGCATTTCATTGGGATGAGGAGACATAAGGATATTTTGATAGGCTAAAGGAAGTTATGCGTATGTGTCTAGTTCTCACATTGCCAGACTTCACGAGACACTTTGTCCTTGAGAGTGATGTTTTGAGTGAAGGCATTGATGCAATCTGAATGAAGGACAATCATCTCATTTATTTTGAGAGTCAAAATCTCTTGGAAGATGAGCAATTATACTTGTTCTTTGCTAAGGAGGTTTTTTCTATCATGCACACATTGGCCAAGTTTTGACAGTACCTCATTGGGGCAAGATTTTTGGTGAGGACAAACCATAATAATTTGAGATATTTCTTAGAGAAGAAGGATTTGAACAAAAGACAACATAAATGGGTAAGAAAAATCTAGGCATATAATTTTTACATTGATTATGTGAAGAGAAGAATAATTTGGTGGTTGATGCATTGTCTAGGAGACCCGCCATATGTTCATTGTCACAAATTTTGGTTATTGGATGACTCATTTGTTAGTTGACTAGGCCAAGAACACTTTTTCTTGTCAATTTTTAGATGGATAGATTCAAGATGATAGGTACAAGGCAGTGGATGATGTCATCTATTTCAAGGACATGATCTACTTGGTACCACAATCAAAGATGAAGGAGAGGATCTTGAGGGAGATTCATGATTCACCCTTGGAAATACACCCAAGATACCTTAAGACCTATAGAAAGATCCATGCGATATTTTCTTGGAAAGGAATAAAGGTTGATGTTCTATATTATGTTAAGAGGTGTTCCATTTATCAAAAAAATAAATTCAATCATGTAACCACCTAAAATTGGTCTGTCACAACTATGGACCCTATTTGCCCTAAGTGTGATCATGCCCTCGATTTATGTCCAAGCGACCCTGTTACTGTTTGGCATCTTTCTTTTAAATCAATTTAATGTCCTAGGTGATTTTTATCACTGATTTGTGTTATCTATTATAGCCAT
>MU227000.1:2165283-2177185 GCA_018584345.1 Thuja plicata
TTTTAAACCCTTACAATTTCAGATTCGTTAACTACTTTAACAAAGATATTGCAACCACATACCATGCATACAGAAAAATAGAGAATGACACAATGATATACCCTAGGGAAACCTTTCGGTAAAAAACCCCAGCACTCCAAAACCTGCACAATGTATTGATCAAAACTATTGCAGCTTACAATACACTTGCAATGCAAGTTCTTTCAGAAGATTTCAAAAAAACTTGAAGACAAATCACGACAGCATAAAATGTTCCAACAATACACTCGCATCACATCTCTTCGCAACCCTAAAAAATTCTTATATCATGCGCTTCACTTTTTAGGGCTACTCCCAAAGATAACTGTATTAGGGTTTTACCATTCTCTGAGAAAATAGGAACCCTAACCCTAAAAAATACACTCGCATCACATCTCTTCGCAACCCTAAAAAATGCTTATATCATGCGCTTCACTTTTTAGGGCTACTCCCAAAGATAACCGTATTAGGGTTTTACGATTGGGGAAGAGTGTACAGTACTCAAATTTATCAATTGCCACATGTCTTCACCTGTCATTGAATCTTCTTGACATAGCTCTTATGTGTCATAGGAATCCGTCATAACCATTTTAGCCATGATCTCCTTACACACAATTCAAGATGCCAACACATCAATATTATTTGCAAGAAATAAATTTTACAAAATAAATAATAAGAATAGGAATTATCCAAGGTTGAGACACCTTATTCCTAACACCTAGGTAGGGTTAAATGGTAACCTAGGGCTTCTAGTTTGTTTTTGGCTTGAATTGGTCTTAGCCACACCATTAGTGGAATATTGGGACTATATGGGTCCTAGGATGTGTTGAGATAGATTAGGAGGCCTTATTAGGTCCTTAGCAACTTTCTTTGCAAGTGTTGTCCAAATGTGTCAATCTGTGTACATGTTGCCAATGTTGTGGCAAAAGTGGTATTTATGCATTTAGGGGTCAAATTGGACAAGGACTTGTTTAGGAGACCTATTTGGTGTTTTACTTAGCCTATATATGCAATTGGTTAAGTTTCTTGAGTTGTTGACCAAGTTATATGCAAGAATCCCAAAAGTTGTAAAACTTGTCAATGTTGTCATTGACAACATTTCTTGCAATGATGTCTTTTCGAGCATTTGGGTTTCTAACTACATAAAACCTTCAAGATAGGGTCATGGTCAGGGTTTCTAACTATATAAGTCCTCCATTGACCTTTCTATGAGGTTTTTTTATTTTGGAATTTATCTGTACGGACTATGTTACTGAGAAACCAGTTATAGTTAAGCAATTTCTTTGCATCTTGGTGTTTAGTGGATTGAACTCTGCATTTTATTTGGTGCATGAGTTAGTGTGTATGATTTATTGATTCTAGATGTGATTATTTTATGTTTTTTTCATATTTCCTTGCTTATGTAAAAATTTTCATTTCTGCATTGGCACTAGTTTGAACCAGGCAGTTTCTCAAAATGGGGTCATAACTTCTCTTTCCACCGTGGAATCTTTGCGGGCCTTTGGAACTAGGAAGATTTATACTTGTACATATTATATAGTGAAGAATGGGACCTGAAAGGAAAGCAATCTATTTTTTTAGTGATTCCCTAGGCGAGCCAGAGATGCATGGCTAGGGATCACAGAGAGTTGCAGAGGTGTTAGGAGGGATTGAAAGCATTGATTGCTTCGATCAAAGCTTGTGGAGAGGAGGACATATGTGTGACTAAGTCCCAAATTGAATGGGAAGATTTGGTGAGGGATTATTAAGGGTGAAAACAATGATTTTGATGGCCATTCTTTGTTTGAGTTGAAACCCTTAAATTTAGGCTTGTATGTAGAAACCCACTGTACGGACAACTTTGGAGGACAAGACATAAAAAAATATTTTAAATATTTGTAAAGGGTGTTAGAATAAAAAGTTATTTTTTCATCTTATTAAGGATAATTTCAATTTATTTGGAAAAAGGTGCCTAATTAGGCCTAATTTCTTGTAGCCCTATTTTGGGTGAATTTTCTATGTTTCTTGGAACTCGTTTAGGGTTCTATTGTAAAGTGTGTTTGTAGGAATTGGATTGGATCCAATTGACATCCTAGAAACATACCTCTCCATGTGGGATTGATCTTGATCATTTTGGATCAGTTATTGAAGATGGTGTAAGAAGAGCTCCATGGGCTAGTTGATGTGTGATTTGATTTCTTGGTTGGTGTATACAAGTTGAAAGGAGAAGGATCTTGTGTAGAGAATCCTTGGATGGCTAGGGTTAGTCAAGAAGCTACCCTAGAAGGAGATAGGGTAAAGAGCAATACTTGTAGCTACATCAAACACCTATTTAAAATTTTGGGCCATTCCCCTAGGAATAGGACATTTTTAACTCTTAGTCCTGTACTTTTGGCCCAAATTTGGCTCAGAGCCCTATATCAAGTTTGCGGTGGTAAATCTAATTTTGTGGTTAGCCTATCTTATTTTTAAATCTTGAAATTATGGATTCACTATATAAACACCCTATTGCTCCTCATTTTGGTAACCAAAATTAAAATCACTCATTATAATCCAACATTCAAGCAATCAAGCTATCATATGTTCAAGAAATCAAGAGCATTCAAGAAATTAGATTCAAGATTTAAAGGAAAGCATCCAAGATCTATTTTCCAAGTTTCCAAATCTTCAAACCAATTCAAGTCAAGGAAATATTATCTAATTAAAGTAATTTTCTCTCACATTATGGCCAATATGAATTCTCAACCAAGAAAGAAGATCCTTCCTTCCATCCGACTTCATTCTCCTTCATTGCAAGTGATTATCAAGCATATCTACATTGTTGATCTAGGAGTGGCGTTCATATATCCATGTGTTTGTGAAACAATTCCTGATTCCTATTCTATATTCCATAGTCAAATATTTGATTCCAAGTAAATTCAAGCATATTCAAGGGTATGAGTGATTTCTACATCCATCCATGAGAGTTTATGCAAGGTGAATAAAAAATTTACCTTTTTAACATACTTGCCTTATGAAATTTCAATGAATTTTCAAGGTTGATTCCTAAACGAGGGTTTGACAAAGGAAAAAAACCTTTAGACAACTATTTCCCCAGTTTTCTGTGTCTAGGAATAGGTTACAAGATTGTTGGATGGAATCTAGAAATATCAGGCACTGTGAGAGGATCCCTAAAAGTTTCAGGAAAAAACACCTATAAGAGGATGTCAATAACACCTTGTTCCCTTCAAATTAGTCTTAGATTTCACTTGCAAGTCAGTTCTATTTTTTGGATCCCATTTTTGTACATTATAAGTTTCTAACATTTTTTATCAATAATGGTTGTCAATGATGTCAACATATCCTATGAATTTTCATGTTCTAGTTGTATCGATTGGTGTGTACCTATATTCTTGGTGGTATCAGTAGTTGTACCGACAATATATTGGTTGGTAGAAGTGTTCACCAAAATATTTGCTTCAGATATCTATCCTTATCCCTTTCGGTGTTGGAGTAGGCAACTTATGATGGATCAGTATTTTGGGGTTGATCCTATTTGAAGCATGCTCCTGTTTTAGTCTCAGTTATTATTATGTAACATGTTCATCATGACTATTGGAACTGATGGCTTTGGAGAAGGTGTTGCATGTTTGCATGCACAAGGCGAGTTCTATTTGTCAAGGTGTTCCACATTTCATTCCTTACCACCATGGTAATGTCCTGGTGTGACCCATTTAAAAAAAAAATCATTGACATGGTTGGTGGCATCAAGCAGTATAAGAAGAAAAATGTTTTTTGTTGTTTGTGTGGCTAATGTGTTTCTTGTATGCGAATTGATTGAAAATTTGTTTTAGGAGATCTATGTATTTCTCATGTGAGTGGAAGAGTGTTGGTGATTTCATTGGTGGATTCAATCTCTTTTCAAACTTATTATAAGTGAGCCTCTTTGTATTGGCAGTGATCCTTTGTGTATCAACAATGAGCCTATTCATATTTAACGGTAGTTAGCCCAACCTGGAGTGAGCACAACCAAAAATGAGCATTTGTATAAATCATCTTAATTAGTGTAACCCTAACAAGTGTTTTAATTTCATGAGAATTATCTTCTTCATGGTTTTCCCAAATTTGGGGTTTCCATGTAAATCTTGGTGTTCTTTGTGTCAGTTTTTCTGTGTTTTCATGTTTTTCATTTTTTTATGGATGTTTAAGTACTTAAACGATAAATCAAAAGTTGTTATTACTGTTGTTTAATTATTTACAGACAAAGATTTTTTTCTTGTAAAGTGTGTGGGAATAATTTATTCACCCCCCTCTCATTTATTCAACATGTTCAACAATTGTTATCAGATCTTGGTTCCTCGGTGAAGAGCTTAACCACTTGAGGAAGATTCAATGGTGCATAAATTGAACATTCCCACATTTTTTTGGATTAGATTACAATTCATGGAAAGATCAGATGAAATGTTATTTATTTTTGGTTGGTTACAAGACCTGGAAGCATGTGGAGACAAAGAATGTGTTTCCTTAGAATGGCCTTACCACTCACGATGAAATCAAGGTGTATGAGGAGAATGAAAATTAAAGGTATGATATTACTTGTGCTTTATCTAAGACTGAATTAGCTAAAGTTATTTCTTTGAATACTTCTTATGAAGTTTGGGAAAATTTGAAAGAGATCTATGAAGGAAATGATAGTGTTAAGTTATCTAAGAAGCTTACAGCTAAGAGACACTATGATAATATGAGAATGAAAGATGTTGAAGACATTAAGAAATATTTTCAGAGAGTTGAGAATGTTGTGAATGAATTAAAGAACCAACGAGGCACTATTATTGTTGAGGATTTCATGGAAAATATCTTGATGACATTACAAGATAGTTACAATGATAAGATCTTGATGATCAAGGAGTATGATCTAAAGAAGTTTACTAAAGAACAACTATTTGGAACCCTAACAAAATTTGAGCTAAGGAAGTTTGGGAGAGAAAATAGCAGATCATAGACAACTTTCAAGGCAACAAAATTAGATGAAGACCCTGTCAGTGATGAAAAAGAAGAATTTGAATAAAACTTTGCAAAAGACTAAAGAAAGGCACCAAAAAGTACAAAGGTATGTTACCTCTGAAATGTTTTAGATGTGGTAAAATTGGTCATTTGGCTACTAGATGTCTAGAGAAGGGTCCTAGATAGAAGTTTAAGAAGTTAAATAAGAAGGTTTATTATGTAAATAAAGATGCTAGTATTTCAGATGATGAGTCAGAGAAAGAAGATTGTTTGTTTTACGTTGAAGAAGATAAGAATCAAGAAATTGATATTTCTAACATCTGTGCTGAGTTTGATGATGATGTTGAAACTTATTTATATGTAAGAAGAAATAAAAATGGATGGTTAATTGATAGTGTTTTTTCTCATCATATGACTAGAGATAAAAGTAAGTTTGTTTCACTTGAAAAATATGATGGTGGTCCTGTTAGATTTTGTGATCATAAGGATCCTTACATTGTT
The DNA here is from genome assembly GCA_018584345.1 of Thuja plicata. Lineage (NCBI taxonomy): Eukaryota > Viridiplantae > Streptophyta > Pinopsida > Cupressales > Cupressaceae > Thuja > Thuja plicata. Next base: position 2,170,765 of record MU227000.1, read on the forward strand.
AATAGAGGACCTATTGATTTTGATGGAAAGAATAACAGTGAAAATTTCTATTATGTGAAGGGCTTATATCACAATCTTTTGAGCGTTGGACAGATGTGTGAGAATGGATATGATGTTATTTTTAAGAATGAAGGATGTAAGATTCAGAAAAGATCTAGAGATGTGATTGCAATTGGAAGAATAATGGGAAGAAACATGTACCAGGTTGAAGGAGATATAGAAGGATTTTGTTTTCTATCTCTGATTGATGATAGTTGGATTTTGCATTGGAGGATGTGTCACATCAACTTTGATAATTTGGTAAGAATAAGTTCATCTCGAGCAGTGAGAGACTTACCTACATTATGAAAAACAAATAATATGATCTATAGAGGATGTCAAGAAGTAAATTAGAGGAGAGAACCATTCAAAGGAAAATACTATTCATCTACTAGTTTACTGGAGTTTGTGCACACCAATATCTATGGTCCTACTTGAACAAGAAGTTTTCAAGGTGAGAGATACTTTATACTTTTTATTGATGACTATTCAAGGTTGACTTGGGTTGCATTTCTTAGAGATAAATTAGAAGCATTTGAGAAGTTTAAAGTATTCAAGGCTAGAGTTGAAAATGAATGTGGTAGAAGGATTAAATGCTTAAGATCTGACAAAGGAGGAGAATTTACTTCTAGTGTGTTAGAAAGTTACTATGAGAAACATGACATTAAGAGACAGTTTTCAGTAGCTAGAACACCACAACAGAATGGTGTAGAGGAAATGATGAATTAGACAATTCAGGAGGAAGCAAAAACAATGTTGAATGAAGCAATTTTATCAAAAAATTATTGGAGAGAAGCACTACATATTTTTGTGTACACACTTAATGGAGTTCTATAATGAAAGAAATATGGAAAGACATCATACAAGTTATTGATTGGAAGAACACTGACAATTAAGTATTTAAATTTTTTTTGAATCAAATACTATATTCAACAAGATGAAGATAATGTTGGCAAGTTTGACAACATAGAAGATGAAGGTATATTTTTTGGGATACTCTACCAAAAGTAAGGCTTACTAAAGTTACAACAAAAGAATGAATAAAATTATGGAAAGTGTGTATGTGAAGGTTGATGAAGATTTTTAGAAGGTTCATGAGAGACATATTGATTATGAATTTGATACAAAGGGTAGAGGAAAAGACAATAAGAAATAAGAAGAGGAGACTCAACTGACACCAACATCCACAAGGTTGCATATTAACCATCACCTTATCTTCAAAAAGATCATGGCCATGCTGGCACCATGAAGCCTCTTTCTCATCCAATTCCTCACACATATCCTCTTGAACATCCCCATGCGAAAAAAACATGGGTTGAGAAACATCATCGTCACTATCAGTATCAGAAAATTTTGATAGAACCTCACCATTTGGGGCTTCAACATCATCATCTGATGAAACACCCACCCCCTCTTTACTTTCCACACTTGACTGCAAACAATTTGTTTCTGTAGCCTCATAACTAGAATAACTAGTTTCCATTTTATTAGTTTTGTAACCCATATATATATAAATCTCTTCCTTAAGAACATTATACAATTCTCCACTAACCATGTTAAAACCAATGTGAGGGGAAACCACTGTTTGCAGAAAACACTCTTCATTCACATTTTGTTTTTTGAATCATAATTTAAATCATGGTTAGTAAGATGAGCATGGATAAAAACATCTTGACATTGATCTTCATTTATTGATCCACACCTGTCTACTGCATTTGATACATTATGACAACAATCCCTAGTAGATAGAAAACCCCTTGGGATGATTCCATAGCTTAAATTATTTTCAATATCTATTGTTGTCATAAAAGCCTGATGCAAAGTTTTAGGATCTTTATCTCTCAATAAGTAGCTCATCTTTTTGCTAAATGCACCTAAATAAACAACCAAACAAACAACATCATTTGGTCTGAACTCCATTGGGATATGACCCAATACTGTTGCAAATTTGAGATTTAAAGGAGGAACCAAATCATCATTTTTTATTTGTATCTCCATGAAATTCTTTATCACTGTATATGGATTAACCCTTTTGCCAAACTGCCCCAAAAAGGCTAAACCTAAATCTTCCCATGACGAGATAGAACACTCTGAAAAAAAAGAGAACCACAAACTTGCATCATCTACCAAAGACTGGATAAATAGCCTCATAATGTTGTCCTCATATTCAATTGATGAACTACAACTGATTATATGTTTGAAGTCATTTGTTGATATTCAACCGAGTTGCAGAAGTGATGATAAACATTATCAGTTAATGTATTGTCATTGATGTCAAATTATTCGAGTATTATTATGGTGGAAAATATTTGTTATGAATTGAAGATCTGGAACAAAAAATTTATGTGGTCATAAAATGAAGATTTCTGTATACACCGACAGACAATGATACCCAAGTAAAAATAGTGTATACCGAGCACAGTGATAACCGAGCAAGGGATTTCTGACACAACTATTGACAGAGAAATTTAATCAAACTGAGGCTGACTTAGATGCTCAGCTGGAAATTGATGATTTTGAGGTAAAAGATAAAGTTTTTTATTTGATCAAATGATTATTAAAATTCAATGAAGATCGGACGAAAAAGATTGAAACGTGTTTTTTAACACAACTGCCGAGGATGGATCAAGTGGGAAAATCAACTATGGAGATTAAGCAGATAAATTTGAAGGATAAAAATTAAATGAGACATGATGTCTATATAAGAGATAAGAGATTGTTTTTGAATTAACATGATGCTATGATGCACACATGATAATTTTATGCATGACTGATCAAATTGGTTAATGATAGAACCAAGCATTTTTCTACAGACATCGCTGAGCAAACAGAGGAAAGAGCATTACCGAGAAGAACAAGTATGAAGTATGAGATGAACTGAAGTGAAAAAATTGATCAGAGGTATTATGTACTTAGCATAGATTTGAATATCTGCAAAACAAAGTTGTGTTTGAATCAGAACATTATTGTGTCAGTTTAACCATTGTTACATATAAATCTCTTAACCGAGTAGGACAGTGAAGTCCTTATTATGACATTCAGAGAATGTTGATTGTTTTCTTGTTGACCCCATAGTGAATGCATGGTTAAGAGAGAATTGTTATTTTTAAATCCTCTAACTAGGTCACATATAATAGTGTGCATCGTAACCTTTAACAGGGTTGGCTCTTCACCGAGCTCACTTTAGAAGAGTGAAAATATTTTGGGTTACCGGTCCCAGGTGGTTTTTCCCTTAGCAGGGGTTCCACGTTAAAAATATATGTTTCAATGTGCATGAATGTTGTGGATTGTTATTTTACTTTACACTTTAATTTATTGACCTAGATCGGTAATCACAGTATTACTTTACTGACACTCGGTAAACAATATTGATGAAAGTTTATGATTGCAGAATACATTTTCACTGAGTTGAATTATATGTTTAAATTTATTTTGATATACATTTGGAGAAATTTGGGACTGTAGGATAATTTGTGAAGAAATTGATTCTAACTAATTCACCACCCCTCTCAGTTATTCTAACAATTGGTATCAGGGCAGACAATGCTTAGAATAAAGTTTTGAAGGACTTGAGCTAAAGATCACAAGATGTATAAGAGAGACGCACCTAAGATGAATAGGGAGAACTTCCCAAAATGGAAAAGAAGAATGAGATTATACCTATCACGGATTGGAAGCAACATTGAAGATTATCTAGACAATGAATTCATTCTACCTACTGGACCTTTGAATGTAACTTAGATGAAAGAAAAACTTGAACATAACCTTATCATGGTGGAGATTTCTCATGAAATGAGTATGAAGGAAGGAGAAAACATAACATAGTATAGTAACCAACTTAAATAAGTTGTGAATGTTATTCGAGGATCTGGTAGAACCATTGATGAAGATATAATTGTGAGTAAGATTCTTAGAATTCTCTTGCCTATCTATTCTATAAGAGTCTCTTCAATACATGAAATGAAAGTTGCACCTGGAAATAAAATTACTGTTGATAGTCTTGTTGGAAGGTTGATTTATTTTGAGCTGAATAATTTTGACAATAGTATTGTACCATCTATGGAGTCTGCATTTATGTCTACTTTGAAAACTGGTAAATCCAATAGAAAACACATAATCAGAAATAATAGTGATAGTGATAGTGATGACAAGGAACTTGATGAACTTGAAGCTTTAATGGTTAGAATATTGCATAGAGGTAAAGGAAGATATAAAGGTAAACTACCTTTGATATGCTTTAACTATAAAGAGATTGGCCATTTTGCCACAAGATACCCTAACATAAAGGATGATGATAAAAATGATAGATCTAATGACAAAAAGGATGACTGAGACTACAGAAGCAATTGACAGTATGAAAGAAGAGATAACCAAGATTACAAAGATAAATGTAAGAAAGCTTGTTACATTGCTAAAGATAAAGATAATGACAATGGTTCTGACAGTGATGAAAATATTGAGACAATGTCTGTAGCTTTGAAAGATGATTCAGATGAAGATGAAATGTATGTATAAACAACACTTATCTCTAAAGTTAGTAAACATGACATTGGGGTTATCGATAGTGGTTGTACACATCACATGATTGATGATAAAGGAAATTTTGAATTTCTTAAACATTATGATGGAGGATCGGTAAGAATGGGAAATTGATGTATTATAAACTTCAAGGCTTGCTTTCACACCATCCAAGAGACTTCACTTGCCTCCTAGGATCCTATTACTCTATAGGTTCTTCCAATAGGCTTATATAATTAACTAAGACCTATTCAAACTCTGCTATAAGAGTCAATCTCTGAAAACTTAACCTTGAATGATCAACACCTTAGTTTTGATTCACTTCTCCACACTCACTTAGAAGACTCTAAGTGCCAAATCTCCATAAACATGCTCCAAAATTTTAGGGCTCTTCTCCATCATGAAAAAATTCTTTTCCTTTCCCATTTGATCCATCTTGGAAGGGTCTTCAATCATCTTCTTATCAGATTCCATGAATCTTCATGAATTGACCTTAAAAATAGGCCTATTCTAGTAGCCCTAACCAGTCACCTTTTCCTATTTCTTGCAAAAAATTTCCAAACAACTTGGAAAAATAAGAATTGATTCGAATACCCTTTTGGAAGTTTTAAAACATTCAAAAATTTTCTAGGTCTGACAGTGACCCTACAGGTACTTCCTACAAACAAGGACAAGAGGCCTAATAGGCCTAATTTCTAGGACTGAACTGTGATTTTGATAGTAAACTTGTTCAAACCAAATCCTAAATGATTGGTAGGACCTCTATCTATGTATAATATTTATATATGATTTTTACCTTCATGAAAAAATCCTTCCCTTGTACAAATCCATACCTCCATGCAATGTTTCATCACTCTTTCTACCTCTAGACCTCTAACCGGGCTTCACAAACTCGCCTAGGGCTTAGCATATAAAATAGTTCCTCATACTTTCCAGACTCCTAAATCCTAAAACTATATAAAATAATGAATCCTCTACCATTTCCATCTAATATGGATTATTATCCACGGTTAGATTTCATGGGGGAGCCATGACTTCCTAAACTACTCAAAACACTAGTAAATTAGACGCCCTGAACTAGATTGCTGAAAATCAGAAGATAGATGACCTCAAAACGACTAACAATTCAAATGAAAAATTTCATAAACAACCTATAGAACACTAATCTAGCACTGGTTTTAGTCATTCAATCCATTAAGTATGACTTTCCATAAAAACACCAGTAATTTTCTGTAAAAATGCTTGCAGAGCTCTATTAATTTTTTCTCCCAACTATTACATGCTTCCATCATACTTTGTGTTCAAGTCTTGGGGATCATTAGATGCCATTTCCTTCATTTTTTGGCCTATTGGTTGAGCATAACCTCCTATAACTTAGGGAATCCAAAGATACCCGAATGGCATGCACTCTTTTGCAATAATTGCAAAATTGAAGACAACTTCTTTTGAACATTTGGCAACTTCCACATATGCCATGTTCCTATATTATTGGGCTTCTAACCTCCTATGTATTGAGGATCCAAAGCCATTTATAACCTTATGGCATCTTTATAACAACAAGATGTGTTAGAACACATTTAAGACTCTCACCTAAGCTAAGCTTCTAACTTAAGAAATTAAATAAACAACTAACAAAAGCTATTATTGTGACCTTAGTCCTAATGAATAACTCAACTATCCAAAAAAGAAAGAGACCTTCTAAGGTCCTAAAACAAACTAAACTAAGCTCTTGACTTGGCTAGAGTCAAGTACAAGCCATAATTTACTAACCAATGGAGGCTAGCCTAGGTGCTCCTGCACCATCCTCCCCAAAATTAAGAACTTCAATCCACCCTTGGATTGATGATGGTAGGATCAATGCCCA
>MU227000.1:2191142-2203568 GCA_018584345.1 Thuja plicata
TTTGCAGTAGATCAGATGAATGAATGGTTAAGTAGATACAAGTGCAGAAATATAATAAAAGTTTTAAGAGTTACTAATTCACCCCTCCCCTCTCAGTAACTCTGTTAGTCCTGAATATTTCCAACAGACAACATGATTAAGATTAGTAAGAAAAGAAAAGTTAGAGGCTTACCGAGCTTATCTAAACTAGACCATGTAATGAAGAAAAATTGTCAAATGGGAAATATGTCAAAATCTAGTTTCAAGAGCAAGAATTTCTAATCTAATGATATTTTGAGTTAGTTCATATAGATCTATGTGGACCAATGAGAATATAGAGCTATTATGGGGACATATATTTTATTTTATTTGTTGATGACTACTCTAGGATGATGACTTTCATGTTCCTAAATGAAAAATCTGAAGCATTTAAGATGTTTAAGTGGTACAAAGCTAAAGTGGAAAAATAAACTGGTAGAGATCTGATAGAGGACGTGAATTTATTTCTGATGAGTTCACTAACTTTTGTAATTAGTATGGAATCAAAAGATAGGTTTATGCACCGGGGACACCACAACATAAGGAAATTGTTGAAAGAAGGAACAGATCAATTGTTGATTGTGCTAGAACATTGATGATTGAAAAGAGTGTTGCACAAACATACTAGAGATAAGCAGTCAACATAGTTGTTTACACACTAAATCAAGTACAACTGAAGAAAGATTCAAACAAAACACCTTATGAGCTATGGTATGGTTATACACCCAATGTGAGCTATTTTAGAATATTTGGTAGTCGGTGTTATATTCTGAAAGATGATCAAAATGGTAAATTTGATTCAAAAAGTGATGAAGGAATATTTCTTGGATATTCTACTAAGAGTAAAGCTTACAAATGTTTGAACAAGACAACTAACAAAACCATTGAGAGTGCCAATGTGAAAGTTGATGAATTTTCTAAGCTAAATGATGAGGACAACACAAAAGAACCTAAAGATTACAATATATTTTTCTACTGGGAAGAACCTGATACTATACCGACACAGATGCCTAGCGTTACCATGCAACAGGGTAATGTTACTAGGCAATAGGTTAATGTCACTGGGCAACAGGTAGCATAGACCGAGAATCAGGAAAATGCTAAAACTGAAGATCATGAACTAGAAGACCATGAACCTACAGAAGAAGATAATGAAGAATAAAGACTTGAATCTATACTTGATAAATATGTGAGAAGACATCATCCATGGGATCAAATTATTGGAGATAAAAGAGAAGGCATGATGACAATAAGTAAGTTTAGAGATGACACTTGTTTAACTTGTGAATTTGAACCTAAGAATGTTAGAGATGCATTAGGAAATGAAGAATGGATTAATGCTATGAGTGAGGAAATTTAGCAAATATAGAAAAATAAGACATGGACATTAGTACCGAGACTGAGTGATATAAATGTTATTGGCACCAAATGGATTTTCAGAAACAAACTAAATAAAGATGGGAATGTAACCAGAAGTAAAGCAAGATTAGTTTGCAAAGGGTATGTACAAGAAGAAGGAATTGACTATAGAGAAATGTTTCCACCTGCTGCTAGACTTGAAGGAGTAAGAATACTACTTGCATATGGTGCATATAAAGGATTCAAGGTAAATCAGATGGATGTGAAGTCTGCATTTTTGAATGGAATACTGGAAGAAGAGGTATACATTGAACAACCTGAAGGATTTGTTGATCTTGATCAGACATACATGGTATGTAAGTTACACAAGGATTTATATGGACTGAAACAAGCATTGAGAGCATGGTATGAAAGATTGAATTCTTATCTTATAAGCATTGGATTTATTAGAACAAGTGACAATAAAAATTTATATTTAAAGGGAGGAAATGATGATAAGACACTTATTGCTAAAATATTTGTTGATGATATCATATTTGGAGGTAATGATAACTTATGCACTTCATTTGCTAATGAAATGAGGAAAGAATTTGAGATGTCGATGTTTGGTGAGATCAAATTTTTTCTAGGATTGCAAATTTTACAATAGACTACAGGTATCTACATTAATCAATCAAAATATATCAAGGAAGTACTAAATTCATTCAAAATGGAAGAATCAAAACCAGTCAGAACACCTATGGTGACAGGATGCAAACTAACAAAAGAAGATAAGACACCTGAGGTAAACCAAACTTTGTACAGATCTATGATTGGTAAATTGATGCATGTTGTACACACAAGAACTAACATAGCACATGTAGTTGGAATAGTTTCATGATTTTTTGCTAATCCCAAAGAATCACATATGACTGTTGTAAAAATAATTTTTAGATATTTGAAGAATACTGAGGATTATGGACTATGGTTTAAAAGAGAAGGAAAGTTTGAATTGAAAGTTTATACTGATGATGATTGGGTTGGGAACATAGATGATAGAAAGAGTACTACTAGTGGATCATTCTTTATTGGAGTAACACTAGTTACTTGGATAAGCAAGAAGTAAGGATACATATCTCAATCAACTGCAAAAGCAGAGTATGTTGTTGCTGCTGCAAATTGTTCTAAAATAGCATGGATAAAACAACTATTGAAAGGAATGAATGAAGAGATCACTGATCCAGTGATGATTTACTTTGATAATACAAGTGCTATACATATTTCAAAGAATCCTATGATGCATGCAAAGACAAAGCACATTTATATTAAATATCACTACTTGAGGGAACAAGTACAAGACAAACAAGTAATATAAGAATATGTGCAATCAAAAGAACAACTTGCAGACATACTCACAAAACCCTTATCGAAGGATACATTTGAGTACTTGAGAGGTAGATTAGGGGTTCATCCCTTATCTATGAGTAACTAAGCTGAGTAGGAGGTTGCTTCAACCTACATGAAATTAGAATATCAATCATGTTGATGCAAAGTTGAACTGGACTAACACAAATATAACAGTACACGGAAAGGTACCTACTACACTGAAAATTAGAGATATTTTACTTGGGTACTTAAGAGCTTCATATTTCTTTTTGGCATTGTTGTCAAAGGGAGAGAGTTGATTGATGAAATATAAAGGGAGAGTATATATCCAATAAAGGGAGAAAAGAGAAAGGGAGAGACATATCTAATCTACAAAGAGATTCAAGAGCTAGAAAGTCAAAGCTGCAGAGAGAGTCTGCATGGTGAGTTTTTATTTTTATACTAACATAGTTTATATTAAAGCTAGGGAGAGCTACAAAATTGTTGCAGTTGTAGAACAAAATTTTGGTATTTTTTGTATGTAATTTTATATTGCATATTTCATATTGTGTTTCCATTAATGCCAAAGGGAGAGATTGATGAACTATAATTGATTATATGTTTGAAGTCATTTGTTGATATTCAACTGAGTTGCATAAGTGATGATAAATATTATCAGTTAATGTATTGTCCTAATTAAGTAAAAATAGGTTTTACAAGGACCCAAAACCTTTAAATAGAGTTATACAAATATTCAAAGAAAGTACAACAACAACTGTGTTGAGGCACAAAAAAAAAGACAACCAACAAAAAAATCTAGCAGACAGACTAGCTAGCAACAGTCCCAAAGATAAACATAATAAACAGGGACAACATAAAAAAGGGAAGGGCCTAGGAAAAGACAGCTACATGCCATCAACCATTTCCTGGGCCTGAATCACCATAACCTCCATCTAATTGATAGTATTTTTGTGGTCACCTTTTTCCTTCTCTTTTTCCTCCCTTGGGCTCGTCTTTTTGGTGCTAGCCCTAGTGTGATTTTCCAGGCCAGCCAGATCCTTGACAACTTGGCTATCCTTATCGCCAGTATCCTGCTCCAACTTCTCCATTAAACTCTTGGCCTACCCTGTATAAGCTTTGAGACTCTTCATAGATTGGTCCCCAATCTTATGAACTGTGTCCTCCAGCTTGTCCACATTGGCCTTCAGGTTCTTGATCTGCCTCACGCTATCTTCTTCAGTAGCTCTATTCTAAAAGTCCTTGAACTGCTTTTCCAATTTGTTGACTCTGTTCACCAATTCAACCTGTGCTTTTGAATTCCTGATGACATGTTTCATTTCCCCCAGACACAGCAATAGATTTCTCTCCAATACCAACACATTTTAAAATGTTCATTTCCCCCCTCATACCCTCAATTTGATTCTTCAAGTTAACATTATCACCTAACATTTTGCTAATTAAACCAGCAAAATATTTAATGCAAGCTTTACCATAGTTGAAATCCTTAGGTTCAAATGTATTACTTGTATCATCATTATGGTGGGTTTCCTCCTTCCCAAAAAGTCCCTTCCCAGAATGCTCCTTCACCATTTCTTCTTCCTTCTTCTCTTTATTCTCAATGCTCTCAATAGGGTTAGTATCATCCTTTCCCTCATCCTTCTCCTTGTCATCCTCCTCATCCAAGGAAATCATGATTTTCCGCTTGCTGGGATTTTTCCCTTTGCGGGTTTTCATATCTCCCCTCTTTCTTTTCTTAACCCCATATTTAGGTTTAGTCCCCTTATCTTCATCCTCGGTATCATTTTCAGTCTCAGTTTCCTCTGCTGGAGTCATCTTCTTAGTCTTAGTTTTAATTTTGCCCTTTTTATTTTTTCTGTCACTGTCCTCAGAGCTATCATCCTCTGTATCCTCTCAGTATCAGAGATTTTGATGTGGTTTTTCTTCAGGGTTTTTGAGGAAGAAGACCCCCTTTTTATTCCCTTCTTAGGGATTTTATACCCTTTTTTCTCCTCTTCCTCATCCTCAGTGTCTTCTTCATACATAATTTCCTCCTTGTCTCCTCCTGTGTCTTCCTCATCTTTCTAAGTCCTTTTAACCAGGGGTCTCTTCACCTTCTTAGATTTAAGAACTTCACAAACTAACACCATAAGCCCCTGGTGAGAGGCGTGATCCTCCTTTGGTTTTTTCTGCATACTATTAATGGTGAAATCAAGCGAGCTGAGCAAGTAAAAAGGCAAAATGACCTTTATATTGTGTCTGAAGTGGTTAAGAAGCATGAATTGGTGGCCATAGGCCCTAGTGAACGTGCCATCCAGAGTGATGTAGCTGATGAGAATGAACAGAACATATTTCTAGGGTCTGGATATGCGCATAGGGTTGTGATAAGAGGTGCCCACCTTCACCAGCCTAGCCCTTTCCTTGTCTTCCTCAGGAAACTTCTCCCACACCTTGTCCGAGATAAGCCTATCAATTAATGTATTGTCATTGATGTCAACTTATATGAGTATTATTATGGTGGAAAATATTTGTTATGAATTGAAGATCTGGAACAAATAATGTTTATGTGGTCAAAAAATGAAGAGTTTTGTATACACCAAGAGATAATGATACCTGAGTAAAATATAGTGTATATCAAGCACAGTAATAACCGAGCGAGGGATTGTCGACACAACTATTGATATAGTAATTTAATCAAACCGAGGCCGACTTAGTTGTTGAGCTAGCAATTGATGATTTCAAGGTAAAAGATAAAGTTTTTTATTTGATCAAATGATTATTAAAATTCAATGAAGATTAGACGACAAAGATTGAAATGTGTTTTTTAACACAACTGTCGAGGATGGATCAAGCGGGAAAATCAATGATGGAGATTAAGCGACTAAATTTGAAGGATGAAAATTAAATGAGATATGATGTCTATAAAAGAGACAAAAGATTCATTTTGAATTAACATGATGCTATGATGCACACATGCATATTTTATGCATGATTGATCAAATTGGTTAAAGACAGAACCGAGCATTTTTATGCAGACATTGGTGAGCAAACAAAGGAAAGAGCATTACTGAGCAGAACAAGAATGAAGTATGAGATAAACTGAAGTGAACAAATTGATTAGAGTTATTATGTACTTAGCGTAGATCTAAATATCTACAAAATAGAGTTGTATTTGAATCAGATCAAATTACTATATTAGTTTAACCATTGTTACAGATAAATCTCTTAACCGAGTCAGACAGTCAAGTCCTTATTATGACATTCAGAGAATGTTGATTGTTTTCTTGTTGACCCCATAGTAAATGCATGGTCAAGAGAGAACTGTTAGTTTTAAATCCTCTAACCAGGTCACATTTAACAATGTGAATTGTAACCTTTAACAGGGTTGACTCTTCACTGAGCTCACTTCAAAAGAGTGAAAATATTTTGGGTTACCAATCCCAGGTGGTTTTTCCCTTAGCAGGGTTTCAACATTAAAAATTTGTGTCAATGTGCATGAATGTTGTGGATTGTTATTTTACTTTACACTTTACTTTATTGACCTAAATCGGTAATCACAGTATTAATTTACTGACACTCGGTAAACACTAATGCTGAAAGTTTAAGATTGTAGAATACATTTTCACCAAGTTGAATTATATGTTTAAATTTGTTTTGATATACATCTAGATAAATTTGGGACTGTAGGATAATTTGTGAGGAAACTGATTCTAACTGATTCACCCTCCCTCTTATTTATTCTAACATCAATATCAAAATCATCAATTAAGTCCTTGAACTCTCTATAATGCTTCTCAACATTTTCCTCTTTCCCACCACTGAATTTTGGCAATTTTTCTCTGATCTTAGGTGGAAAAGAATTTGGGTAACCATGAATGCCTTCAAATTTTAGAGTTGTATAAAACTTAATGCTGAAACTCTATCTACTACACTACTGTGACATTTTAGTAGGCATAATTGCATTTGAATGTATGCAAGGCTTGAAATATTCACTATACAATTATACTTGCACTTGACTTTAAAACATAATCAATCATAAGATGGTTACAAACTTCCTCTTTCTTCCCTCTCAATTAGTGTTGACCACTTAATAGGGAAAATTTTAACAACTTATTTTCATGGAACAAGAATTATCCAATGAAAAAAAAATACCTGGATGTGATGAAGTTGCTACAAAAATATTGATCTGAAGTCACCTTCACATCTTATTCAAAAACTTGTGGTAGAGTCGCCACCTCTTTGCAAAGGAAAAGTTTGAATCAGTTGAGAAATATTTCCCAACTTTGAACTTCTTCAAAACCAACAAACTTACAACACACCCCTAATAGGGTCTCATATAGATTCCTCTTCTGACTATTCTCTCAGTCATAGGAGCCAAAACTTCTACTTCATCTCCACTACAAGTCCACTTCTTTCTTTTAGTATTTCTCCAAACATGCACACTTGTACAATTAGAGAACTCAGAGTCACCACTCACCACTTGTGAGATAATATATGTATATCTATTAGGAATTTTGAAATTCTTGAACAATATTGCAATGACAGACAAAACAAACCCTGAATCATTTTATAAGTAAGAGGAATGCTTCTTTGTAGCACATTAATCGATAACTTGGATATGCTAACTCAAATGGGTGTTGATTTTACAAATTGTACCAGAGATTCAAAACAGGCTTATCAAGATTTTTATATATCTCTCTCACTAGTAGAGTCACCAATTCTGTTGGTTCTTTTTCTTGCAATCTTCTTTCCTAGATTAGATTTTGAGACAAGGTTGTGGGATTGAAAAACTAGGACACAACCTCAACACCCTCAATAGAAAGGAGACAAGAGAAAGCCAACATTGAAAAGGTTCAAAGACCTTCTACACTTTGACCTCCACATCACTCAGGTGGGTATACCTTATCTGCACATACATAACCCCTTTATGACAAACAATAGCTTGCAGATATATAACTGTGGAATAGATTTCAAACATATAGCTAACATGTACCTCAATGATTTTATCAAATCTTATGCACTATCCCACATGCATAAAGTGTGTTTTAAAACTAGATCTACTCTACCTCCTTCCTAAAAACATGAAGGGAAAATATTTTCATTGATGTATTTGAATTAATGCATCTCTGATATACCCCAGGTCCCTCATAGACCAATGCCTTATCCAATGGGAAACAAATTCAAACATAACATTGCTAAAGAAGATTATGAACAAAGAAACCATCACACTTTAATACGTCTAATTCCTTAAATCAAACATACCCTATTAATCAAGTTCTACTTGTGGATCCACCAGTGTGTTCAAACATGCAACTACCCATTCAAAGTATTTAACCCTCCCCTTGGAAGAGACCCTGGAATAGACAATACATTGACTAGAATAACACTGAAAGACAAGTTTGCAATATCCTTGATACCCAAACTCATACACATCTGAAAATAAATCCCAAATCACAGTTATGCTTTAAACAACTCTATTGAAAATCTATAATAGACAAGACGAAAACACCCTACATGCCTTAACCTATATGATTTGGAAAGAAAAATGGAGACAACTTGATAACAACACAAAAATACTGAAGTATTCATTCATAAAACTAGCTATTACAATGGATGCTCTTCTCTGGAACCAAAAAGAGATCAAGAACACCCTATATGAAGAAAAAGGGAATAAAATCTATTGATGAACCACACTTGGAGCCTGCTCTACTTTGAAAAGAATTCAGAACCCTAACAACAAAGAAAAGAAAGGAATAAATAGAAGAGATAAACTCTAAAATTGATATCCACTAGACATCTATCCCTCCATAAAATCAGATTCTACACCGACCATCTTTCCTCCAAACAACCAATCTTTCTTCAAAATATCCAAAAACAATTTGATCTACATCACCACCTATCTTGGGAACAGACCCAACCTCATAGTAAAAAAGACAAGGAGTTGAATAGGGTTATAGAAAATATACAAATCTGATCGAAAACCTAAGTCATCACCAACAAAAATGTATGAAGCCACATTCATAGAAAATCTATCTCTTTGGCACCCTACAAACACATAAATGCAACCAAGAAGATCAGGTTGATCCATCTACCCTCCTACAACCTGGAAGAGCATCACCATGGCTAGAAAAACCCTCTATGCAGGTTTGAAAATTCAAATTATATTGGCTCTAACGGTCACCATGGCGCGAAAAAGAAACCCAATGGTCCAGATCAAATCTTACAATCAAGTTTAAAACATGGTCGTCGAACTTTCCCCTACTAGTACCTCTATGTAGCAATTTGGTCTCACTTTTGAATTTTTAGACATGTGTCAACCAAGCGTGAACCCTCGATGCATAACCTTCATGCATCTTTCGATCGAGGCATTACGCCTGTCATTCGATCATTTTTTAATATGACTGTCCTTTACCCACCTTTGGCTTTACACTGGCCCCACTATCCTCCACACGTTGCTCAAGCATGATTCTGCAAAGAATAAATTTTGCACAACTTTTGATTAAGGAATCACACCTACCGTTTGATGGAATTTGATTTGACAGTCTCGCATCAATACTGCAACCCTACCTGTGTCCTACCAACTGCTATGTGGCATAAAGGCGTAAACACACAAAGGATAAAAAGCTTGCATCTTTAGATAGCGACATCACGCCAACCACATGATAAAAATAAATTTGACATTCCTTAACCTCTTTAGGCCTTTGATCTTAAATGGACACCTATCAGCATGCCATGATCCTACGATGAATAATCATCGTGCAACTTCTGTTTAAGGGATTGCGCCCACCGTTAGATTGAAACTAATCCACTCAATTCCTAGATTCCTTATAGCCTGGACATTTTACATGTGTCACACATGCATGAAGCCATGAATAATAACTTCCCTGTAGCTCTAGATAGCATAATCGTGCCAACCATTAGATCAGCCTAGATCTGACCATCCTTTAACCTACCACTAACCAAGCACTTTCTACCACATGTCACCCTCTCATTTATCAGGACCTCTACCACATGTCACTCTGGTGCAATACTCTGCCACATCATCTATGCACGGGCCCACAATATTACCTTCCTATCTGCCAGCTGGCCGCCACTAACTGCCATCTAATCACTTGGCCTCGAACTGCTGGCCAAAAATTTGCGTGCCTTTCGACACTTAACCATTGTTGGCTCGATTATAAAAACATCAAGTCCCTTTACGGCATAGATAATGTGGGAAAGAGGACTTAGGGTACCTCAAAACCAAAAATAGAGTAGAGAAAACAAGACAAACTCTGACCACTTCCATCCTACATGACCGCGCAAAAATAACACAAGGGCAAAAAAATATGGATTTCCTCATCCCTCTGCAACCTTCTCACAAAGAACAAAGATACAAAACTCTCTGCAACTAAATTTTTCCCCATTAAAGAAGATTGAACCTCTGTAAAAATTTTAAAATGGTACTCACAGAAATGAGTACCAACAATGTCAACATATCCTATGCATTTTCATGTTCTGGCGGTATCGGTTGGTGTGTATCGATAGTCTTGGTGGTATCGATATCTATACTGATAGTATGTGTGTTGATATAAGTGTTAACTGAAGTATTTGTGTTAGATATATATCCTTATTCCTTTTGGTGTTGGTGTGCACAACATATGATGGATCAATTGTTTGGGGTTGATCCTATTTGAAGCGTGTTCGTGTTTCAGTCCCAGTTGTTATTATGTAACGTGTTCATCATGACTATTAGAATCGATGGCTTTGGAGAAGGTGTTATGTGTTGGATTGTGCAAGGAGATTTATATTGGTCGAGGTGGTCCACATTATTGGTGTTGATGAAAACTCAACCCTACAGCTCTTGAGAATCCCTGCATGCAAACCTATCACAGAAAGAGAGAAGCAAAAGCTATGGAGGCCAGAAATAACAGATCGATGAAAGAGGAAATATATTGTGTAAACAATGGAGAGAAAACCCTCAATACAATAAAATTCTCACATAATTAATAATTACAAAGAGATCAAACCTGATAAAGGTAATCAAAACCCTAAAAGGGAAAAACCTAGGTTGCATTATAATAATTAATAAGTAAACTAGAGATAATAAGTGACTTAATAATTAAATCAAAATTATTTAATTAATAAGTGAAATAACTTATTACTCTAACACCCACCCTTAAGATAAACTTAGGAAGAAGCTAAAAACCTAGAAACAACTACTGAAAGTAGGAAATGGATCCTGACAACATAGCTTGATCAGGTACCCAAGTAAAAATATATATATAAAGAGAAGAAAAGGAGAAAACCCAGTGGTAAAAAACCCTCTATGAAAAGAGATGACTCCCACTGAAGGACTAAAGAAGCCTCCAAACTATAGAATGTCTCAGAAGATAGGAACAAAGGATGAACATGAAGAAGACCATTGAAGCATGAAGTTGCATACACTGTCAAAGAATAACTGCTGGAACCTCCACTGTAATAGAACATGATTAGGTAGAGAAGATTGTAATCTACATGAGTTAAACAAAGGAAAAAATTGGAACTCTAGGATACAGATGGCCAAAAAAACCAAAGTCTAAAGAGATGATCAAAATATGGAAGGATTCCTCCAAAATAGGAATGAAAGAGTGTTCGTATGGTAAATGATCCATCTCACCAAAATGCATAGGTTCCTAGCCACAACATTCACCTAGTACATAGGAAAAAATACTGAATACATAGCTCACTCCATCAAACCAATGAAGCATTAGAACCAACATGAGATACCCCCAATAATGTTGAGTAGGGACAGGCGTGACAGGTACACTAAAACATACTACCAAGAACAACTACATGTCGAAGAACTAGGAACATAGAATGTGCAAAAGAAAGTACAAACACATATAAAGGATGGTGTCGTGGATGGTCACTCTCTTGACACACATCATGAGGATAATGTTGTGGAAGGAACACTCACTTGACAAAGGTAGATGAAACCCCCCCATGACACTTTCTAATATAGTGCGAGTACAAACATACACAATATGTGCAAGATCCCAAGCATTAAAAAAATGACACATTATCTCCGTGCGTTTGCAAAAAAGAAATACTACATAAATATATGTCTATAATGCTCATGAATGACAAAAAGCTGTAAGAACATAAGTAACAGCTAAAAGAGTCATCACATGCAAGGAAAATGATCCCAAGACCAGAAACATCAAAGATAAGCACTCAATTGCAAAAATGCAAAACTTGAATAAAATGTACCTGGAGAAGATTTTGAAAATTATACCCATAACACAGTTGTGTGCATAAATGTTGTCACACTTCTATGAATCATTGCATTCAAGGTTTCTCAAGAATGAGGCCTCAAATATCAATCCATAGCTCTCTAGTCATGGATGTGTAAAAATGTAAAATGAAGGCCCTCAGATAGACCTAGTTAGTGTCTATTGCAAATACACCATGAAATGAGAGATTCAAATGCATGAAAATGAGATCTAATCTATATGATTGCAATGCATAAAAGGAAATTAATATAAATGATAACAATGCATAACTAAATCTATGAAAGGAAATACAAATGCAAGATTAATCTATGAAAATAAACATGAATATAATCTACATGAGTAGCCATGAATGCAAGAAGAATGAGACAAGAAGAGAGAAGTTGCAATATCCAAGCTTGAGTGCTCAAATCCTCCTCCAAAATTGCTCTCCAAACCTGCAGCATAACAATACTTA
>MU227000.1:2217220-2238580 GCA_018584345.1 Thuja plicata
ATCATTACATATTATAAAATAGGACAATTTCATAAAGACTATCAAAAGGTTGTCCTCAATCGATATTGAGTCCAACGAGCAGTTGGTTCATCTCCTCCTGGAACTGTTCCTTGTCGAAATCGTTCTCCTAAAAAATGACGCGTAGATCTGCCTTTTCTTGCTCAACCTCCAACTCAAATGACGCGTAGATCTGCCTTTTCTTGCTCAACCTCCAACTCAAAAATGTCACTCTGGTACCCAGCATAATTGGTAGAAAGGTCCCAAAAAGAAGACATGAGATCATTCAGAACATCCTGTTGGTTTTCCTCATCGAAATCCAAATCTGGTTAGAGAATTGGGCATGGGTTTTCGTTCGACGTTCCTTCAACAATTGGAAAACCCGTTCTACTATCTAAGTTTTGAAAAATCTCCGTGTTGTGCGAAGTCACAGTCAAAAGAATCTTAACAAGAGATCAATCACCAACTTGGCAGCCACATTAAAGCTTGAAAGAATGTTTCACATAGGGTGGCTTGCTTTGGAAAAGTAAGAACAATAAATACAAATGAATAACAACTCGTTTCTTGCAACATTTTCCTTCCTTGATGTCTTATCAAAATCTCACCTCTAATTATATGATGATGAACTTATTAATTAAACCCTTTTAATGCCCCTTGATTTCAAAAGGTACACCTACAAAAATCCACCTAGCGTCATTGCCTTATTTCCTTACTGATAGTTTCTTGCTATTTCACATCACCTCTTCAATGACACAATATCCTAAGTATGTCGCGATATCGCTAAGACATGATTCCTAAGTTAGAAAAATAGCGATTGCGTCGCTATTCCGCAAGTCTCTTTCTACACAGTCTACGATATGGCGATGTCGCTATTTCGCAAACATGAATTCTACTCCCCTACGAAATAGTGACAAATAACTTTTTGACTTGTATCATTGCAATATAGGCATATTTTGAAAAATTAGAAAAAGGTTGATTTTTCAAAATTGGTTCCATCAGTGGCTCTATCTGGTGGATGCACATCCCCTGTGGATATGGCGAGAATCCATTTATCTCTTGGAAGAAGCAGGCCATGTTCTTATTCATTTGGCGATAGAATCAGACTTGCCCCTATAGTACATGGTGACCTCTGGCCACCAAAACATAAATCCATCACTTTCCTCTGTCAAAAACCTTTTTTTGAGAGCAACTCCAAAATATGACAATGATTATTTTATTTAAAGGATTTTGAAAAACATTCTCCTTCATGCAGACACAAAAATAAACATGTTTATGAAAAAATTTATGCCGATAAGTGACAAAACACTGAGGCACTTGATCATTGTCACTGCTCTGTACATCCTGAAAAATAGCATATCAGATATCCATGAAATCTTATTTTCATTCATCCATAACCTAAAAGAACCATTGCATTCATAAATCCCATATTCACCAATAAATTGATCCTGCGAGGCACAACCACTCTGCTTATCATAGATATTATTGGGACTATTAAGTGAAACCTCCTCAATCGTACTAAAATTTTCATTAATCTTCTTATTTTCTTCTACATCTACAATGTAACAAATTTTCTCTTCATATAGGGGATTTGAATACACTTGAATATCACCCCATTGTATTCCTAGACAACTTTCTTTTCCCTCATCTTCTTCTTTTTTATCAAACAAGGAGTTAGTCATCATATTAAAGTGATTACCTTCAACTTCTTCTTGATCATCATCTGTCTCATCGGTGCAAGAGGAATCCTCCTCTTGACATTCCTCTTGTTCATTATATTCAAATTTAGTTTTTCCATTCATATTCCATTCATACAGAGGTGCACCATGTTCTATTTCATGATCAACATTCAAGTGTGTAGGAACATAGCTGGGGTAACTCATCCCTTGTTATTTGTATTTGAAAATATTTGGGGCCCATGTATGTATTTATATATTCTACAACTCCAAGTATTATTCAAAGCACCATGATGTAGTTGAGAAACCTTCGGTTCTAGTTTGAACGTTCTTACGTTGCCATACTTTTCAACATTTTCAATTTATTATCTGCAATTTGGAAAGCTTCGTACAAATTCTTAAGTTTTTCCATTCTTATCTTAAAACTCATTTCTTCATCAAAAGCACAAACGTGCACATATAATGCCCATGCATCATTAGCTTTCATACTATTAGGAAACCTTATAATCATTTTAGAAAACCTTAGATTGAACAGGGAAATTATTTTATTTATTTGAATATGAACATGTATGAACTCTTTAAGCAAGACATATTCACATACCTTTTCCCCAAACTATTCCATAAAAAGTAATCTCAAGCCTTCCCATGAATCTACATAATACAAAGTCAAATAAGACAATCATTCTCTTGCATTACCATCCAAGAATTGAACAAATAATCTCATTACAACATCTTCATGGTCTATATCATGACCCTCCTTCAAGTATTCAAATTTTATTACATGTTCATCCACTGACTCCTCTTCCATGCCACTAAATTTTGAAGATTTTTCCTGATATTATCTGGGATAGAATTTGGGAAACCCAAGATTCCACTGAAATCAAATTCTTTGTATCTTTCAATCTTGAAATTTCTTTCATGGTATAATTTTTCTTAATCACACAAAATTGTTGTATTTTTAGTCCTACATCGGTGCATATATAAATACATTTTCAATGTTTTCAAATGGAAAGGAATCATGGCTACATAAAAAATTCAGAGTCACCACCTCTCTAGTGAGATTAAAATGTTAAAAAATCTTCTGGGTTCACTAATCCAACAAAGTCACTCCCCCCCATTTTTAATCTTTGAACAAGCTGAAACAAATTCCACATATGAAAAACCTTTAACTCTTGCCAATGAATTTATCAACCGTCTCCCTATTGGAGTCTGCAATTTGTTGGTTCTCAAAGCTGCCTATTCTTCAAAAGATACCAAAAGGAAAATAAAAATTTTGGCCACCGAACAGGGTTCAACTAGGACCCCATACTCTTTAGGTTGTGCCCTACCAAGGCGGGCGCACCTTCTAATTTTACTAACTTAAATGTAAAAGACAGATTCAACACTAATTAACCCAACATACTAATCAACCTTAAGTCCTACTTCATCAAAATAAATAATTGAATCATCAAAATACCATTCCCTTCTCCATTGGGTTGCGGAGTCATCTTCTATCAGGCTACCATGTACCTTCTATGAGACAACCTAAAAATTTTATATAGACCATCAACCTTCTATTTCTATTAATGCAATCATATCAAGACTCGAGACATACAACCAGTTCAATTGAATTTAAACCCAAATATAGAAGCCAATTGAACAATAAGAATAAGACTATATTTTATTTATTCTTAACTGATGCTCAGACAAATATGTGAGAAATGAAAGACATACACAAGTCTTAAAGACATACCTCATTCTCCTTTTATTGCTCTTCTCAAGGCATCATTACTACCAAAAATTAGATTAGGATTAGGCAAGGTAATATCATAATTTGTAGAATCTTCAAGATTTATAAGGTCTACTTCTCTTTGGTTTATTGCTTCCTCATAAGGATCATCTTGTAAAAATGGGTTATTCTTGTATTTTGGAAAGAGGTTTCAATGTTTGAAACATCTCTAGGTCTGAAATCTCTATTTTTTCTCCTCTCATTATCCTTTCTATACTGAACCTGAGTTACAAACTTTTGTTGAGATATATCTTCTTGGACAGGAGTATCAAACATATTGTCAAAGAAACCAACACCATCTGATTCAGGACTGGGAGAAGGAGTATTACTTCTCTCTGGGACAGTATCCAAAGGATGACTAACCCTTGAAACCTTAGGTTTCCAAGAGCTTCCACTTGTGGATTCAGTCTTTCTTGAAAAAATTCTTTTAGCATGCTTAGGAAGCCCACTTTCTACTTCAACTTCTAGATGATCTTTCATGTACGCTCTAGTCTTTCTCACATTTTCTTATATCTTGACCAACAAGATGTAACACAACACTATACTTTTTATCTAAAACACTAACCAACCAAATTCGGAGTTGCCACCCAATAAAACTTGGGACTTAAAATATGAGACTTCACCTCTATTTTCTTGCAAATATTTAAAGAAAACTTATGAAAAGAACTTATCTGTTATACTCCAGTGGATGGGTTAATTTTCACCTTGATTTGATAAGCCTTCAAAAGTCCTTTGTGCTAAGTCTCCCCAATAGAGTTGCCATTTCTGTTGGTTCCTTTTATTGTTGATCTTGGTATACTTGCAGCTCAGGTATGTTCCTCTATAGACCCATGCACTGATTCAACAAGAAGAAGAAGCAACGCTCAACAAGGTCCTAAAACCTTCTACACTTTGAGCTCCACAAACTCAGGTGGGTATTACCTATCTTCTTCCTTTCAAACTATAACGACTTTATAAGCAGGCAAGAATGGTGGATGTAGTATAAAACCAATAAATTGTAACAGTTTTTATAAAATTGGATGAGAACCACAAATCTAACATATCAAACCAGTGCCCTATCTAGTGGGTATGGAGTCACTTTAAATGCAAAGACTATCAATAATAACATTAATCAAAATTTAAATCCTGCAAATGATCACTGAACTTGACTATGCCTTACATACTCAATTCACACTTCCTAGAAGTAGATGTAATCATCCAATTCACCTCAATCCTTTACTCACTGAAATTGTCTAAGGATGTTTAATTCTCTCTGAAAGAAACCCTAAAGCAATTAGACTATCTACAATTAGACTCTCTGTCTTACAGAGTGATGGATTGAAAGTCCTTAACAATCAACCCAAATGAGTACAAGAGACCAAACTGAATACCCTACAATTCAATAAGAATTCATAGAATGCAAGGAAATACAAAAAAAAATTATTGATAAAACATCTAAACACGAAAAATCAGAGCCAGAAGACCACTGATAGTCTTAATTTAACATGCAGAGCTTACAAGCCTTGTTGTGGCATAAATTCTATCCTCTACTAAATGGTCTTAAATATTATTTTATAGGAACAATAATGCTACAAGCTTCAGACCATTTAAGGTTAGGGTTTACAACCAATCTTGTCAAGCATTTAATTCTAATTGTCAAGATGAAACCCTATCTCTCTTCAATCTGTGCAAATTTGATTTGATCTAGAAATTAGCCACCATAGTCCATGGATGTGAGTACAGTACCCTAAAGTTGAGGAATTCCTGAGCATAACTCTGAAAGTAGCTCACATAAATGCAAAAATGACTAGACACTGCTAAATGCATTTATCCTCTGATATAAAACCCTTTTCTATCAAGTCTGGACATAAATACACCTCGACATATCAGATTTCTATTCCTATGGTCTTCGACACCTGTTCAAAATCGATCCATAAGATTAGATCGCAACATTTATAGCTCTGACATCAAAATATCAATCGACTGCCATGAAACCCTCTGAGAAAGTATTTAAATATTTTAATTTCAGTTATAACGGATACAAATGGTGCATAAAAGAAACTGGATGGTAAAGATTAAAACATATCATAGTTTTAAAACATATCCATTGATCTTCTTTAGGTTACCCAGGATCAGAATCAGATCAGACAAGCAGCAGCAAGGCGCAATGCCTCAATAGATAGATCTTGATTACCTTTTCTTTAAGCCTTCATGCCCTCCATCAAATAAAAACCCACTTGATCGATCTTTACTTCATTACCTTGGCATTTCTCTAGACCCACTGGGGACACATGGCCTTTAGGCGCAATGCCTCAGTGGTTAGATCATGCGCATCTTTCTTTTGAGGCTTTACGTCGTTCGTCGAATCCTTTGCAACTTGTCTGCACTTTAATTTATCCTCGTCCTCGGCTTCTAACTAGTCTTTAACCTGCACCCTTAACTTTGGTTTCATCTGGAGATTGCAAGAATATGTAATCTCCAAGTCATTGAACATCTTGACTAACCTTTGGTACTTCATGAGATCACGCGCACACCATTAGATCAACATAGCATCTACGATTTAGATCATTTTCTGTGCAAACCTGTCTGACTAACTTCACTCAAACTCTTAACTGTAGTCTATCCCGAGATTCAGTGACTGAGAGAAAATCTAAGTTGTGAAATGAAAAGCTAACCCCAGATTTTATTCTGAGACTACGAGACAACCACAAGATCTTCACTGCATCGAAAACCTACGCCAAGTCTTGAGATATATTTGTACTTGATCATTTCTTGGTGAGATTAAGCATGAACCACATGATCAACACTTTGGTCAAATCTGGAGATTATGCGACTGAAGGGAAACTTGAAGAATTGAATTTAACTTAACCAAACATGTCTTTACCCTGGTTTGATTCTGAGATTATGTGACTGAAGGAATCTCATGGTCTCTAAATCATTCTTTAACCCTTGAGTTTACTTAGAGACTACACACAAACCACAGTATTAGATCTTGATCAACAGTCCACATGAAGTCTCTAAATCCTTTTGTACTTTCTCATTTTATTGCGAGATAACATGCCAGCCCTAGATCTCTACTCTGATCCTTTCTGTGCAAACTCCACCTTGGTTTAACTTGACTTATACTTCATTTGGAGATTGCATGACCAAGGAAAATCTCCAAGTCGTTAGATAAATTCTTTAAATCTGGTTACATTCAAAGATTTAGCGTAAGCCTTTAGACTCATCTGTCCTTGGTAACATGTCGAAACACCATGTCGAATCCCTAAAAATTTGACTCAAACTTGAAACTAACCAGTCTTGAACTCTGGTTCATTGTGAGATCATGAGACTGAAGAAAAATCCAAGTCACGAGAATATTTCTTAAACCTTGAATCTGTTCTGAGATTAAGTGCAAACCACACGATTAGAAGAAGAACATAACAAGATCAACAACCCACATTTAATCTCAAGGAATTTCACTGAACCCTTAGTTCATCAGGAGATCTCACGACTGAAGGAAAACTGTAAACCCTGCCTTGACCTCGGATCTATCTTGAGATTACATGACTGGACTAAATCTTGAAGTCACAGAAAAAAAATCTTGACTCATGGTCTTCTTAGAGATTACACGCGAGCCACACGATCAATATCAAGATCAACGATGCACGTGAAATATCAAGACCAAAAGATCATATTCCACTTTGTCTCAAGATTAAGAGACTTAAGCCCGCGCCAAGTCGTGAGATAGAAAATAATATTTGGTCCTTCATAAGAGATTACATGACTAGGCAAGGATAATTAAGTGCACATGACAAAAAATAACTTAAGTGGCTCAGAAAAGGTAACTCCAAATTATAACAAGCCACGAGCGTTTAGGGATTTTTCTCAATGGCTAGAAAATTTGTGTAAGCTATAAATATGTGTGTGTGTGTGTGTGTGTGTCATGTATGATGGAAATGTGTGGCCTCCTAATCCAAGACAAGGAGATCCCAATTGATTAATCAAAAGGAGACGATCAATACAAAAAGGAATCAACAAGTCATGGATAAAGAGGGAAAGAGGGGATCTAATTTCTTAATTATAAAGTAAATCAATAGATCTGAATTGCTTAAAACCTTGATTGAAATGAAACATTTATTTTGGAAGCTAGCAGATATGGAAATACCTATTTTCTGATGTCTGTATAAGTTTCAAGGAATTCTGCAACTGGACTTGGAAAAGAAACACAGAGACGGAGAAAACCCATAAATATTTTTCTTTTCTGAGTCAGGTTGACCTTGACCCATATGCGGGGGCATAATTGTACTCCAAAATGTCTACCTTGATCTGCACTTCAACGACAGAAATTCTGATCGCGGATCTCGAAAGTTGGCCGAAAAGGGTATCCAAATCTGCTCTATAATTTTTTGTCTTGTACCTATACCTGCAAGAAAAATGGTTTTGTTTGTTGGGGGATGGGTTTGCCTTAGTCAAACCCCGAATTAGGAATTGACCTTGAAATCAATAATTGAAATAGAGAATGCTAGCAAGTAGTAGAAGTAGATCTAACAACAAAGCTCTGATACTCAAATAGATATGCAATTGTATTTTGAATGTAAACAAGTATGTTAATATGAAAGCTTAGACTCAACATTAGAAATCATAAATGTAAATCAAAACCTCCATGATTGTATGCTTGGAATCCACCTTGAAGGAATAATTAATGAATCTTGGGGATGCACAAAGGATCTTGAAGGAAGATCACACCACCATGATAGATAGATCTAGGGTTTGAATGATGAATCTTGAATGCTTGAACCAAATCCCTTCAAAGGCTTGAATGCTTGAATCCTTGATCTTCAATGGAGAACTTGAATGCTTGAGAAGAATATAGAACAATGGATTCTTGAAAGTAGAAGATAATGTATTTATCTCCAAGTAGATGATATTGCTTCTTTTTTGTCTTAGCTTTTTTTTGTGCTTCCATCTTACAGAAAATGAGAGGACAAAAGCTTGCTTATATACAAATCTAGGGCACAAACTTCTAGAGAGGCCAACATAGAAGAATTAAATTCCAATTAGGCCTATACCCCTAGAAGTGGACCCATATTAAATATCTTTTAAAATTCATTACTTCAAAACCCGAAACAACCAACCCAGAAGTGGGAAAATGAACTTTTGAGTGTCCCCCGGTAGTCGAAAAACTTTCCAATTAAAAGGGGGGATTTGGGTAAAGGTCAAGGTCAACCCTAACCTAGGTCAAGGTCAAGGTCAACCTTTACCTAGGTCAAGGTTGAGGTCAACCTTGACCCAGAGGCTCAGGACCCCTTTGAAAATGTGTTAGGTGGGGTAAACAGTGCCCAGAGAGGCCCAGTCAGGGTCCTAAAAATGCACAGAAGATGCAGAAGGGGTAGAAATGAGAGGAAAACATGATGATGGCCCAAAAAAATCCCTAAGGAGGTATAAACCATCTTAACATGGGAGTTCTTCCATTTTAAGATGATACATAAAGCCCCCACTTTAGCAGGAGTATGGAAATTGAACATACTCGTGGTAAAGTTAGAAGAAAGACTCTAGTGGATCGCAAAGAGGTAGAACAACACTTAGTCGAGGACATGAGGCCCCAAGCCAAGGATTCTAACTCAACATACATGCACAAGGGTACGAAAACAAAGACAAAGCCAAAAGACACAAATTGAAGGGTTAGTACAAAAATAAACCCAAATCAACTAGCAAAGGAAACCTTACTAAGAAATGCTTCATATACTAATATCATATTTGGAAAGCTATCATAAAAACATAAATGACTATATAAGAAAGATAATAGAAACACTATAAATAACATAGCTTCATGATCTAATCCTACTAGCATGAAAGCGAAGGAGAGAAAAGAGAGAGAGTGATTACCTTGCCCAGTAAGATGCCCACCTTACCATGAATCACCAAGGAAGGAGAGCCCAACAGGTTCACCCATAAATTGTGCTTTGTAGTTGTAATGAATCTTTTTATGGCTTTTGGAAAACCCATAGATCCACATTCTTGTATCACTATGGAATATAAAATGCATGTCTCTTCAGGATTTAGCAACTTATGTGTGTTACCTTCCGAGGATTTAGCATAAATAAAAATGAAAATATGTGTCTCTTCAGGATTTAGCAACTTATGTGCGTTACCTTCTGAGGATTTAGCATATTTTAAAATGTAAACTATAGTATAAGGGAGACCCTATATATTCCCCCCTCCTTATCGTGGCTACCTAATACACAAGATAAGGAAGAGAAGGAGGATACCTACTTCACAAAGTAAGGAGATATCATGTTAGCAATAATGTACACTATATTCTTAGTGAAGAGTATTGACCCTTACATCTAAGAGCATAGATAATCATGAAAAAGTATATGTTACTTATGGAAAAAGGATCCTCAAAGAGGAAGAGATCTTATCAACAAGATCCCCACCATAGAGGAGTGCTTTGGATAAAATATCATCTTTAAAATAAAGAGGGACCAAAGATTCAATCATCAAGCCCCCTGCGATCAAGAGGGAGAGGAATATTGGAATGAAGGAAGCAAACTCTAATCCAAAGCAAGGGAAAGAGTTTATAAAGAACATAATTTGCAAAAGAAAGAAGAGGTGATGACCTAGAAAAATCACCTCTCATATAAGAGGGTATCCATAGCCAAAACATAAGTCTTTATAAGGAAATAATGTTGCAAAATAAACAAATGCCACTAAGCTAAGGAAAGTAGACCCTTAGACAGAGAGAAAGAAGGAAAACCTTGCCCCCCAGGGATGAAAGCAAGGGATATACCAATCATATCAAGATATGCTATAACAAAGAGATATCTTTGCAAAACAAATGTCTTAGAAAAGATATCATGAATACTAGAAGAGAGCTATGGATAATTATGAGCAAAGGAAGGATGTACCATAATACAAAACCATAGGGATAGAATATAGACAGAATAACCAATTAAGCTCAAAAAAAAATACATGGTAAGAGCATAATGGATCCTAGAAAAATGGAAGAAATACCTCTTTCCCCCCATTGAAGAGACAAGAGGGAGAAAGATCTATATTATTGAAGAACGAGGGGTATTCCCTGGATGGAAATTATGAAGAAATTGTAATACCGTACGAGAGTGAGATATAATTCCTAAAGAAGCCCTTTCTCTAACATACATCTTGAAATGCATGCAATCAGCAAGTAAATGTGTATTACTATAATGAAAAGGACATTTGTACTTGGAGAGAGCATCTTTTGTCATAGGTTTAAAGATTTCTTTCTTAGAATTCTTTAACTAAACATATACCTTCTTAGCCACATCTTGAGGGGTATCAGGGTAATCTAAGGAAGGTGTTGGAAGAAGAACATTAAGAGGAGAGCGACAATCAAAATCAACCACCTTAAGTTGACATAGTGGAAATCCTAGACCATGCCTATCTTGTTTAGGGGAGAGATGAACCAGATATTTAATACCATGTTCATTAAAACCAAGCCATAAACCCTTATAACCTTGTTTAGCCACCATATTGTATCTGGTAGTGTACATATCTTGTAAATCTTCTACAGGAGGTGATTGTTTACAGTGATCATGAGAAAATGTTGTGTAAGGCAGAATGATAGGTTTAGAATAATTTTCCTTGCTCTTCCATTTAATATCATCATGGATCGGATAAGAAGGGGAAGGTAAATCAAAAAATTCTTGCACATCTACGTCATGAACCATAGTTTGAACCCCATCATAAGTGTGGGAAGAACTAGGGATAGAAGATGGAGAAATAGGACTGGGAATATTAGGAATTGGATTAGGTTTAGGATAGGATTAGGTTTAGGAAGATTATGAAATGGGGTATCATCTACCAAATTCTTCACATAATTCAAAAGAGCAATAAGTTCGCTACACAAATTCTTAATGAAAGTTTTGAAAGTAGGAAGGCTAGTATTAGTTAATCTCAAAATAGCATAAGCAAGTGACACATGAAGAGTAACAACATGAAGAAATGGATGATACTCTCATAAACATCATAAGTACTATAAAGAGATACTAAGAGAAGAATAATGAGGAAAATAACCATTCCCCAAAGCATCTTAAAGATCTTCATAGTGAATGAAATGCAAAAAAATGTTTTTGTATTTTTATGAGTATGTAGTTTTTTTTATTTTTAAAATGCAAGAGCGTAAAAGAAAACTAATTTAATATGTATGCAAAAGCTAGTCTCTAAGATAAAGAGGCAAAGCATCTAACACCAAAAAGAAAGAGTTGCCTATTGTGGGTTCACCAAAATGTAAGGTGTGTGTGTGTGTGTGTGTGTGTGTGTGTGTGTGTGTGTGATGGAAATGTGTAGCCTCCTAATCCAAGACAAGGAGATCCCAATTGATTAATCGAAAAGAGACGATCATTGCAAAAAGGAATCAACTAGTCATGGATAAAGAGGGAAAGGGGGGGATTTATTTTCTTAATTATAAAGTAAATAAATTGATATGAATTGCTTAAAACCTTAATTGAAATGAAACATTTATCTTGGAAGGTAGTAGATCTAGAAATACCTATTTTCTGATGTTTGTATCAAGTTTCGGGGAATTCTGCAACCAGATCTGGAACAAAAACATAGAGACGGAGAAACCTAGAAATCTTTTTCTTTTCTGAGTCAAGTTGACCTTGACCCAAATGCAGGGGCACAATTGTATCCCAAAATGTTGACCTTGACCTACACTGCTCTGACGGAAATTCTATTCGCGGATCCTGAAAGTTGGCCAAAAAGGGTATCCAAATCTTCTCTGTAATTAAACCTATACCTACAAGAAAAAATGTTTTGTTTGTTGGGGGAGGGGTTTTCCTTAGTCAAACCCTAAATTAGGAATTAACCTTGAAATCAATAATTTAAATAGAGAATGCTAGCAAGTAGTAGAAGTAGATCTAACAACGAAGCTATGATACTCAAATAGATATGCAATTGTATTTCGAATGTAAACAAGTATGTTAATATGAAAGCTTAGACTCAACATTAGAAATCATAAATGTAAATGAACACCTCCATGATTGTATGCTTGGAATCCACCTTGAAGGAAGAATGAATGAATCTTGGGATGCACAAAGGATCTTGAAGGAAGATTACACCACCATGATGGATAGATCTAGGGTTTGAATGATGAATCTTGAATTCTTGAGCCAAATCCCTTCAAAGGCTTGAATGCTTGAATCTCTGATCTTCAAAGGAGAACTTGAATTCTTGAGAAAGAATGTAGAACAATGGATTCTTGAAAGTAGAAGATAATCTATTTGTCTCCAAGTAGATGATATTGCTTCTTTTTCGTCTTAGATTTTTTGTGTGCTTCCTTCTTAGAGAAAATGAGAGGAGAAAAGCTTCCTTATATGAAAATCTAGGGCACACACTTCTAGAAGTGGACCCATATTAAATATCTTTTAAGATTCGTTACTTTAGAACCCGAAACAGTCAACCCAAAAGTGGGAAAATGAACTTTTGAGTGTCCCCCGATAGTCAACAAACTTTCCAATTAAAAAGGGGGGCCTGGGTCAAGGTCGAGGTCAACCTTTACCTAGGGCATTAGGACCCCTTGAAAATGTGCCAGGTGGGGTAAACAGTGCCCGAAGAGGTCCACTCAGGGTCCTAAACAGGGACAAAATATGCAGAAGGGGTAGAAATGAGAGCACAACATGATGATGGCCCAAAACACCCCCTAAGGAGGGCTAAACTATCTTAACATGCAAGTGCTTACATTTTAAGATGATACAATTTGAAATTAGGGCTTGGAGACAACAAGAAATAGGAGAGTTTTCATGGCCTAGGCAGATTTCTTGCAAGATTTTAGCAATGATAACACTACCAAGGCTTCTACTTGAGTTATGGAGGTATGACATTCTTCACTCAATTTATCTGCTTCTTTAAAATCTCGTTGGTTCAGCTACACAAACTCAGGATAGAAAGGTAATCTCTTATGGTCAAGTTTGTGTTGAAAAAATTTAAATAAACCATTACCAGATTCTATGGAAATTTGTCTAGGATCCTCTTCTTGGATTCAACAATTTGATTATGAGAATTTACCATGAACACATGCAAAATTTATCATGAGTATGGACATGTACAAAAGAGATGCCCTAGAAATAAGTCATCTCATTCTATAACTAATGGCCCTTCTAATTCTACCCGTAGGGGGGAATAAAGGGAAGGCTCCCAAGTATCTAAAGGACATTCAGATAAGGATGGTTTCATTGCTTTAAGTTCTCACAATAAGGGAAGGGGAAAAAAGAGAACTTGGATGGACATGTATAATGATGAGATTTTTAACTGGTTTTATGTTTTAGATGACTTGGTCCAAGAGGAGGGAATTCCAGTTGTATTATCCTATGACCTGGTAAGTCAATAAGAGTGACATTAGAAGAGGACAAAGAGAAGGGTAATTAGAATCTATCTATAGTGGATTTACAAGATGGGAAAATGGTTACAGATTTGCCTCCTCAATTTCTAGATGTAACAAATCTTAGTGGGACTCTGGTCTTTCCAGTTGGTGCAACTTTGGTAGATTTAGCATCTCCTTCAGTTAGAGTGGCCTTGGAATTTGGGAAGAGCAACAAGGCCTCTGTTTCCTTAGGCCTATAGTATAAATCCCTTAAAAATGGGCCTTTAGAGAAACCCTCAAGGAGTGGAAAAAAGACAAATCAGGAGAACGTAAATATCATTGGGGATACATTGGTTGATTTGGGGTCTGTAAAACCCGTTGATTCACATTTTTATCAATCCCATAAATGATTATTTTATCATAGAATGTGAGGGGTTTCAACATCATCCCTAGACAAAAGGTTGTTCGTGAGTTGATTGCTTTTCATTTTTAGGATATTTTCTTTATACTAGAAACTAAATTATTAGTTGATGGTATGGTGAGTAGAGCTCCTAGAATTTGGTCTCAAGGTGTATGTTAGTGTATTGGAGCCCATGGTAGTTTGGGCAGAATAGCTCTCTTTTGGGATCCTAGAAGGGTTGTACCTCAGTGGTGGACTTCAATTCGCTCTTATATCTCTATGGTTGCTACTAATTTAGATTCAAGTGAAACCTACCTTTTCACTAATGTTTATGTTTCTAATGATATCTTGGGCGAATTTCAACTCTCAGTTCATATTAGTTTTTTCCACTCGCTAGTGCCCTTTCTCCCTTGGGTTATGACTAGAGACTTCAATGCGATTTGAAACTTGGAGGGAAAAAGAGGGGGCAAGGCTAGACTAGATCTTTTTGCCACCCTCCTTAATGAAAATATAGATCTCTTGAATGTTATTAATGTGAAGCTGAATAATGATATCTTCATTTGGAACAACAGGAGAAGTGGAGCATAAGTGATCTTGGAGAGGCTTGATATATTTCATGTGTCTTGATTTTGGCTAGGTGGTAGATGGAATACTAGCTCGGGGATCTTGGACTGAAGAGGTTCTAATCATTGGCTAATCAAAATATCAATGGTGTTGTACGGAACCTCAAAGAATCCCTATTTTAAATTTTATTTTATGTGGTTGCAATATCTTTAGCTCCAGGATTTAGTGACTAATTGGTGGTATGAAGGGAAACCTTCTTATGACAGGGCTATGTATAGTTCCATCAAAAGGTTGCAATTTGTGAAGTATAAGCTTAAGAGATGGAGAAAACAATGTTTTACAAACCTTCACTTCAAAAAAATGGTAGTACAAGCTTGGCTTGATTCTATCACTCACTTGATCCATGATCACAGGATTTCCCTAGACTTTAGTAGGGAGGATTGTATGGAAGTTAAGCAGAAGGGGGAATAGGAACTTTGTGAATGGATATTCTAGAAGCAAAATTCTAGAATTGATTGGCTACATGAAGGAGATAGGAAACCTAATTTTTTCATAATTCTATCAGAGCTAGAAGAAATGACAATCTTATTTCCTCTCTTGTATCTTCAAAAGATGCTTAACTTTCTACAATGGGTGAAATCTTTCAGAAAGCCTTTCAGCACTTCTCTACCCTATTTACATAAGAGTCTCATGCTGCTAGGGAAGATGAATTTGAACTATTCTAGATTGTGTTCCCTCGCTGGTTTCTAATGAAATTAATGTACCTCTCATTTTCCCTATCTCACTACAGGAAGTGGAAGATGTTGTTTTCATATGAAAAAAGGGTAAAGTCAAAGGCCTTGATGACTTCATGGTTGAAAATTTTTCAGGAGTTCTGGGAAATTATTAAGTTCGACCTTTTAGAGGTGGTTAAGGAGTCACATATAGATGTTGAGAGATATGATCACTACTTTTATAACTCCAATTCATAAAAAAGAAAGTGTGAATAGATTAGATCTGTTTAGACCCATTGCTCTTTGTAATGTAGTTTATAAGATTGTCTCTATACTTATTGTTGAAAGACTCAAGGTGTGTCTCAAAGTTATGATTTCTAATGAGCAGAGTGGATTTGTTGTTGGTATACAAATTCTTGATGGAATAGTGATTATTGAAGAAACTATTCACTCTATGGCGACTTCTAAAGAAAATGCATGTTCATCAAAATGGACATGGCAAAAGCTTGTGACAGAGTTATGTGGGTATTTTTACAGAAATGGTTTTTTCGCTTTTGGATTTTGTGGGGAATGGGTTGATTGGATCATCAGTTGTGTCTCTTCTTCTTTCTTCTCTATTCTTATCATGGTTAGCTTCACTAGTTTTAACATTGCCATGTATTTTAGCACTCATTTATTTAGAATTGACTCTAGGCTCCTCTGGAAAAAATATAATATGTGCTCCCTAACCGAGTCTCCTATAATTGGTCTTGTAGGATGAATTTCTAAATTTCTCAAACTTGAAGATTATGTGCTTTTATTCTTCCAACTATAGATGGATTTGACCTTTGTAATGCTTTAGTTGGAGCATTCCCTTTTTGGATATCTTTTTTTGTTTCTTTTTCATCATTTAAGTTTGTGACAAGATAAGCATTAATGGTTATACTTTGGAATTACAAAACACGTGGATTTACATAATACACATGATAAACACGATCAATTTCATCACAAAGAACAATTTGATCATTATTTTTATCAATCTGGCGAATCATACATGTGCACAATGGACAATACCAACTTGTTAGAAGATTCCATTGAAGAAGAGGTTTCAAGTATCATTCACGGAATTTTTTGAAAAGACAAAATTAATATTGTCACATCTTATAAGACTATCATCCCTCTTTTTCTAGAAGAACGTACTTTGCAAAGTTTAACCAATAGTTCATTATTATGTAGTTTCTATTCTTTGAACTTTGTTCCTTCTTTGCATACATATTTATATCAACGTCTTCTTTATTATTGTGCAAATATGCCAATTTGATCACAAATAAGTTCCCATATGCCCTCCACAAATAGAAATTCAACAACTCTATTAATTACTCTTGCCCTCCACAAATATAAATTCAACAACTCTATTAATTACTCTGTAGTTCCAAGTCCTTATCGAGTCATTCACAAATTATATAGTGATGTCCCTCCATCCCACCGTATTTTGGTATAGGCACTTTTCTTTTCTCCTTTTCTATATAACACCGCAAGCACAATACCAAACTTCATTTGGAACATGCTCGAGGGCAGGATAAATGCAATATATATGATAAGCATGTTCGCTTTAATCTAAAGAAATGATACAACGATCATGGTCAATATTCCCATAGATCTACAAACATGGTCGTTGATTGATAATTTCAAATTTTTACCATATGAATGAATAAATAGTTTAATTGACACCTATTGAAATATTGTATCCATATGCTCCAACAATCAAATATTATTTGAAAATGCAGTAGCAAGCCGCCTACCCTACTTTGTTTTATCTATCGAGGATAAGTGTGGTGTTGGAAAAAAATCATCTTCCAAGTGAACATGTAATCTTTGTTGCTATTTGAATTTTCCTTCTTCTCTCCAACCAAAATCCAAATTTTGAGACCAACATAAAGCAAAGCAAAGTGTGAATGCATATGGGAACACCACTTGGTAACTTGTCTTAAATTGCTAGGCACTCAATTGAAATGAGTTTTTATTTAGTTCACTTTGCAATCTGATGTATCCTGTGAAATTTTCAAACATTCATATTGTACATAGGGGAGATGACTGACTAGTTGAGCATCTTAATTTCACACTTCTCAAAATCTTATGTAGAAGTTTCAAATCACTACCATTTTTTTAAAGTAGCTTACTCGGCAAGTCCCCTACTTATAACTAAGGTTTCAAGGCCACATCAACATGTTTTTTGCCAAGGTGTCCAAAACAATCCAAAAAAAAAAGTGAGACCTATGGTCGTGCAAAAGAGAGACCCATACTTATGCAACTGATGTGGCATCACATGATTGGTTGCTTTGTAGAACTAAGAGATACATTTCATTCAATTATGGATAGTCATCATCGGCAATAGCAACTTTAAAGTCACAACTATTGGTAGAATGTTATCAAAAAAATTGAACATGAAGTCAACAAGTATGAATATTGAATCAACAATTGCTATCACAACTATTAGAATGCACTCAAATACTAGATCCTCTCCCACTATATTCCAATGAATTACATCCCAAACTTTCTATTTGAACAGTTCAACTTCTTCAGTCATGTTTCCACGCATGTATGCATGTTGAAAAATTATTTTAAAAGTACATCATCTGACAAAAATCATTTATCCTTTGTGCTTTAATATAACAACGCTCTTATTATTGGCGTTAGTAGAGAAGATGACCGGAGATTCGGAGGGATTGTGAAATTCAGCTTTACGTCCGCCCATTGCATTTGTTTGGCAGTTTCAAAGCCTTTTCAACAAAGATGATTGCATTTAGTGTCTTTAGCTCAGGATGATGTCTATGAATGCAATTGGAAGTGTTTGGAATTGCACATTAGCCAAATTGATTCAAAATATGACTTCATGTATTCTATTTTGAATTTGTTTTTTTTGGGCAAGTTCAAAAACAAGGGTAACAAGCCTAAAACATTTTGTGTCTTTTAAGTTAAAGTTATTCATTCAACATTACTCTTGGGTAAAAGTAGTTTTATGGAAGGACTTTTTTTGTTGTTCTAAATATAATAATTTTTACCTCTTGTTTAGTTTAAAAAGTTAGAAATTAACTTTTTCACTAAAATAAATCATAATTTCAATTATAAGAATTTAATTTGTTGTAAATTGAAATATAAAATTGGAAAACTAAGTTTAGAACTATGGTGACAATTCTCTTTTTTTGTGCCTAGCTATACACAAGGAATAAAGATGATAGACAAGTGAAATGAAAATCAAAATAAATAATCTAATGTATAAAATTTTGAGGAAAAATAAAGATACATAATTGAGAAATTCAATAAAAAATAAGCTAATATAACAAGGGGAGAGGTTGAGGTTGTGTAGAAGCTTGCAATGAGTGGTCATGCCCCTATTTTGATCTTTCAATTTTCATGGGCATCTAATATAAAAAATAATTTGACAAAAGTGTGTCACTCTATTTTTGTTGTTTAGAGTCATTTTGTAAATATAAGCTAACAAGAATTCAATTAACTTAGCTTGTATTGTATGGGCCAACACCCTTAATTTTGTGGCTTTTATATATCAAAAACATTTATTACATCTCAATACATATAGGAAAAAAGAAATTTAGTAGGCAAAATTATGTCAGGTTTGTCTTTATGAATTTTTATGCTTATCTACTTTATTGGCTATATGTAGGTCCCATTGACTCTTTGACCTTGTGAATTTTTTTAATAACATGAATTTTATCAAAAACATTCATTCATTTAATAATATATTCATTATATTTCTTGGCTTATCAAATGTTGGGGATTAGTATATAGAAAGAAAAAAGAAATTTAGTAGGCAGAATTATGTCACACTTTTCTTTATGAAATTTTCATACTTATCTACTATTGACTCTTTGACCTTGTAAATTTTATTAAAAACATGAATCTTATTAAAAATATTCATTCATTTAACATTATATTCATTATTTTTCTTCTCTATTTGGATCTCAGTTGATAGGCAGCTGAGTTAGCACAAAATTAAAAAACAATAGAATTTCCTCCAAAATTAAACTCGATTGAAAAAAATTATATTCAATATTAATATTATATACATTAATTATCAACCATCTTTAAAATTTACATTATGAAGTGCTCGAATGTCCATAAACTCTTTTGAATAACTGTATCATTATCCACATTATGCACATGCTTAAAAGAGCAGCAGGCTTTGTGTGGTAACGGAATATATGATTGACAATTCTGGCATATACAATCTTTTTCTTGTTAACTTGAACAAAAGTAGAATAATATGGGAAACAACGTGGCCAGAAATACAGTACTTGTTAACTTGTCTTTTCTCTCGATATTTCCAAATGCACGCAAACGTCTTCCCTCGGTATTTTTAACACATGTTAGGCCACTTCACGAATTCATTGAAAAGCTTAGGGCCCGTTTGGGTGCTGGAATACCATATTCTAGATATGGTCAATTCAGGAAGATGCTGCATATTTAAGAAGATGCTTATCCTCAAAATGAAATCCAGAATATGGTCTAACCCGTTTGGTTCACCCCGAAGATGAATGAGAAGATGCATAAGGAATTTTAATTCTTTATTTTTTAATTTCTTTGAATATGGTGTTTATATATGTGTGTATATATACACACATGCACACATGTGTATATATACAAACATACATGTGTGTGTATATACACATGTATATATACATGTGTATATATACACACATGTGTATATGTGTATATACACACATGCATACACATATACACATACACACGTGTGTGTATACACACATATACACACATTTGTGTACATATACACACATACACATGTGTATTTATACACACATACATGTGTGTGTATACACACATACATGTGTGTGTATACACACATGT
This sequence comes from Thuja plicata, assembly GCA_018584345.1. Lineage (NCBI taxonomy): Eukaryota > Viridiplantae > Streptophyta > Pinopsida > Cupressales > Cupressaceae > Thuja > Thuja plicata. The sequence continues at coordinate 2,237,502 of MU227000.1, forward strand.
GTGTATATACACATACAAGTGTGTATCCATGTATACACATATACACACACATACACACATGTGTGTATACACATATATATACATTTATGTATATATACATCCATATACACACCATACATATACACATACAAGTGTGTATCCATGTATACACATATACACACATGTGTATATATACACATATATACACACATACACACACAATACATGTGTGTATATATATAGACATATACACATGTGTGTATATACACACACCATACATGTGTGTATATATACACACATATACACACATACATGTATGTATATATACACTTATGTGTATATACACATTTGTGTATACATGTGTATATACACATTTGTGTATATATACACATGTGTATATACACATTTGTGTACACATGTGTGTATACATGTGTATATACACATGTGTATATATACACAAATGTGTATATACACATGTATACACAAATGTGTATATACACATGTGTATATATACACAAATGTGTATATATACACAAATGTGTATATACACGTGCATATATATAAACATATATGTGTATATATACATATGTGTGTATATACATAGGTGTGCATATGTGTGTATATATACACAAATGTGTGTGTGTATATATACACACGTGTGTATATGTGTATACATGGATACACACTTGTATGTGTATATGTATGGTGTGTATATATACACACATGTATGTGTGTATATAAACACGTGTGTATATGTATGTATATATACATAAATGTGTGTATATGTGTATACACACATGTGTGTATGTGTTTATATATATACATGTGTGTATATATGTATACATGGATACACACTTGTATGTGTATATACACACATGTGTGTATACACACACATGTATGTGTATACATGTGTATATACACATATACACATGTGTGTATATATGCATGTATATATAAATGTGTATATACACATACATGTATGTATGTATATATACACATGTGTGCATGTGTGTGTACATACACACATATATACACACCATATTCAAAGAAATTAAAAAATAAAGAATTAAAATTCCTTGTGCATCTTCTCATTCATCTTC
>MU227000.1:2247280-2272038 GCA_018584345.1 Thuja plicata
TATATATATATATATATATATATAGATGTATACATACATATGTATATACATATACATACATAGAATTTTTAATTTATTTAACTCATTTTAGTGTATGTACATTTTTATTTAAATGTAGTAATTGATCTTAGTTCAAGAATGTAGTTACACTTTAATTATTTTTCAATTTTAGGAAAAATATATAGATTTCACTTGACATTAAATTAAATTTTTCAGGTACACATAGATATTATTAGACATCATGGAAGATCAACCAATTCCCCCTCAGGAACTATTTTTATGAAATAATCAGGAGATTCAAAGATTGAGAGACTTGATAAATAGTGTTTAGTAGCTCTAGCGTTTATAAGAATAGTTATCAATCCATTCTTGATAGCCTGATTAGTATTAGGGATGGTATTTACGATGTTACTCCCTATTCAATAGCCACTATAGAGGTTATTCTTGGTAGTAAGAGGCGAGAGGTTTCTTCTAGAATTTATCTTACTAAGGTATAAGGTTTAGTGCCCAACAACACCCTAAAATGGGAATGTTTCCCATTTTATATCGATCAAAAGTACATGAAGGGATACCTGGTTACTAGATGTAAGAATCCTGCTATGTTAGTGTTGATATACCCACGTTTTCTTTCTACTCATGGTCGATATCCAAATAATGACCAAATTCCACTTTATTTTGCACAACAACTTTATACTGAGGTTCATTTACAGAAGGTCATGAATTACACTAATTTTCCACCATATCTTGGATAGGGGCATGGTAGGCTTGTTGACATAGAGGCTTATTTTCAACATGATCATTAGTTACTAGTATGCAAGGCCATTGTTGGTCAAAGAGCACCTATTATTTCTCCTTTGGTGGGTCATGCAGCAGATGATGTTGTTCGTAGAATACAACATTGAGGAGCCAATGATCGCGTTTGGACATTACAACATCTACCACTTCCATATCTAGTGATCAAGTTGGCCAGTATTTGATGTCTTGTTGACTCTCTAGATCCTCATGTGGAGCATCCTCTATTAGTACCTCAGATGGTATTTATAGTGCAACATGCATCCCTTCACTTGCTATCCTAGAGGGACTTAAGAGAGGTGGCACGGGTTACATTGACTAGTTTGGCTGAGGATCTTCTAGATGCATATGCATTTATAGAAGCAGACCATGATATCCCTATATCGGATGTCAGAGCTTATGTGGGTACTATCAGATACTCTTAGCCACATCACTCTCACCACCTAGACAATGCCCATAGTGGCAATGTCCATCAGGATCCACCCACAGACCACTCTATTGTTGCAAAGGGAGAGGCACAATGTACAGACCCTTCAGCGAGTGCAATGGACCAGTCCTCTGATGTTGGCCTTAAGGATGTTGAGTTCATTATGATGGCTACATGTTACATGGATTTTCTGACACATGATGATTCAACATCCATGCCATCTCATTTTCTTAGTCTGTTGCTTTCATACTAGGACGTGTGCCAACTAGTCATGTCGTAGATGCAAAGTTGATCTTCAATGAGTACTAAAAAAATCTTAATATCTTGGTTGATGCAATCGAGGATAGGGAGTCTGAGTACTATCAGATGCCACCATCTACACATGTAAATCTTATTTTTAATGTAAACTAAATGCAAGTTCTTGCTGTAAATTTACTTTTTTTCTTAACTAGATTGATATGTTATCATGTGTATATTATATATATGATTTTTTTGGTGGGGAGATGTCTCTTGTTACTATGAGTAAAAACATAGGGGTTCACATCATGTGCATGGCTTCATATGGATGGAAGGATCACCAAACATGGACATTATTGATTGGTCAAATGACGAGGAACGAAAAAGTGATGAGAGATATTTTCATTCCATTATTCAAGCATGGAATCCTAGACATGATCATCATCAAAGAAATATACAGGTATGTTTAAAGTAATTTGATCACATATATCACTATAAAATCATGATTACAATATGTATATTATGAGATATTTAAATAAATAAATTAACCACAATCATTTTAAGCTTTCCAACATTTTGGTCAACATCCATGTCTCAAAAATACTGCACAACTAGCACAGATGGATATCAAACATGACTATGAAGAGATATTGAAATATGTCGAATGACACACAATATGTAAGGTGGGTGCATGCTTACATAAAAAGAGGGGAAGAATGGTTTGTAGCTAATTGTTTCATCAATTAATAGTTCTATATCAATATTATATATCAATTATTTAGACAAGTTAATAAAAGGATATACTTACTTGTCTTTGTTTTAGGTATAATGTTCCTTGGTCATTGAATTTGGGTGGATCCAATTTATATGAGGATAGAGAATCGGGTGAAATAAAATTTTGGCCAGCGATAAATGATGATAGAGTTAACACACATAATTGACACATACTACAATTGTGGAGGGAAAATGTGGATTGGCAACCTGTTCTTTCGAAACATGTAGTTATCAAATATATTGAAAAGTATACAGCAAAAGCTGAGAGAAGCTCAGAAACATATCAAGAAATGTTGATGCATTTGTCGAACCTGGAAAATCCTGATGATTTTGCTGCATGGGCATACAAATAGCTTCTCACAGAAATAGGTATAGAAAGAGACATTGGAGCTCAGGAAACATGTCATATGTTATTAGAGCTTCCATTGGTGGAGAGTAGCAGAAGGGTTGTTAATCTAAATGTCTCACGTGAATTTTTAAACCCTAAAGCAGTGAATAATGAGCATAATGATGAAGAACACACAAAATATTTTGTAGAGGGATATTAAAAAAGACCACTTTGTATGGAAGGTATCACATTGATTGATGCAGCAAGATTTTGTATATACAGTCCTAGAAAAAGGGGAGATAAAAAATGGGGGCCAAGGAAAATAACAACTTTTGTAAGAGTTTTCCCTAGGTTTGTATCCATTCCTCCACGTGATTCAAATAAATGGGTGGAGTTTTGTTTATATGATTTGTAACTATACAAACCTTTTTATAACATTGAGAGGGACATTGGTCATGGTAATGATACTATAGTAGTCAACTAGGAGTCTCTCAATTATAACTCTTGGCATGTTGAAAGAGAAACACATACAGAAAATGGTGAACCTATAAGTGATTCAAAATGGAAGATGATAGAGGTATTCGGGATAATACCACATATCATGAATGGGAAATCATATCCAGGCTACATCGTGGTCAGCACATGCATGTTTCTGGCATAGACATGTTAGGAAGAAGAGATATTGATAGAAACACAAACTGGTGTAGTGAATATCAAAGAAAAGAACATACAATTGGAGCTATCAATTTCATAGGTGAAATGAAGAAATATGAATGTCACATGTATGATGACATCTCATAATACATCAACTTTACAACTCTCAATGAGAAGCAACAAGAGGAAATTGAAATTATTATGGCACGCTACCATAGCAATCAGGTTGGAATGCCTTTGTTTATGATAATCCAAGGAACGACAGGAACAAGAAAGTTTTATCTAATTGGTGTCAACAATCAATATCTTCATATGGTAGCGATGCCAAATCCTTCTCCGCTTCTGTTACTTGCACCAACTAGAGTTGCAACTTTCAATATAGGAGCCTCCATAATTCATTCAAAGTTGTGAATACCAATAAGAGATTTTGCTCAACTAGAGGGGATGCGGCTTACAATTTTTCAAGAATAAATGACTCACATCAGATATATTTTGATTGATGAAATGAGCTTCATTGGTAAAAAATTGCTAGAAAATATAGATTGTTGACTTAGATAGGTGTTCCCACAAAGTGATGACATAATTTTTGTAGGTATACCTTTCGTTGTTGTGAATTATGTTGTTTATGTGAAATAATATTTATTAATATAACCCATATCCACTATCTTCATATGATATTGGTAGATGGTTTGAAAATAATTTATCGTGAGTTTCTTTTAGGTATATCTATTACTTTGGTTGGTGATCTAGGTCAGTTACCTCCAGTCAATGATAAACTGACATATGTTAGCCATATGCGGGAAAATTTATTGTGGAAAGAGTTCAAAACAATGGTTACAATAGATAAAATATTTAGGCAAGATGGAGAAAACGTCCTTCAACAAAGATTTTGTCAACTTCTGACAAATCTGAGAGATGTAGATCCAAAAATAGATGACTGGAACTTGCTTATGATGAGAACCCATGTAAGGTTAGATGATGCAACCAATGATAAGTTTGACAAGATAGTGCATTTGTTCTCAAAAAATGAAAATGTTCATAACCATAACACGAGGATGTTGTATTCTTTCAGGCATCTTGTTGCACATAGTCTTGCAACAATAGAACTGAAGATTGCTCAGTTGACGAACTTGATATAGAGTTTTTGTTTAGTAAGGATTCAAGGGTGATGTTGAATACAAATCTTTGGATACAAGCCGGTCTTGTCAATAGAGAATTGGGATATATCCATAATATTGTGTAAAAACTAGGAGTGGTCCACCTGAACCACCAACATATGTCACAGTTGAATTTGATAATTATTCTGGAATACCATTTGATGACCACCATCCAAAATTAGTTCCAATAGCACCAGTACAGAGGGATAAAAAATTTCAAATATCATTAAGGTTGGCATGGGCATTGACAATTCATAAATCTCAGGGACTAACTCTTTCAAAAGCTACAGTTGATATAGGCCCAACGGAAAGAGAAGGATTGACATTCGTGGTTGTATCTCATGTAAAATCTCTAGAAAGATTGAGAATAATGCCATCATTCACATATGACCACTGTGAAAAAAATGAAAAGTGGGAAATAAATTTCCAATATAAAAGAAGAAGAAATCAGACTCAGATGTCTTGAAAATCAATGATGTATTGTAATGATGTATTTTCAAATTTCTATTAAGAAATGCATTATTGATTATTCTCCTACCTTATGTCAAATTTGTGCTTAATTATTCTTAAACAATAAATTAGTAAAAGATATTTAGAAATTTTGTTTACTCTTGCTTCGATGCCTATGAATGATCATAATCATAATATGTTTCGATACCCATATTTCCATTAAAATACAACATGGTTACTTAATTATTTTTATTTGGTATGGTTGCTAAAATATTTTTTCTCACATTTCTTCATACTAAGTCAACTATTATCTTACTCTAAACATTATTGATTTCAAATTTATTTCCCTCTAATTAAGTATACTTTTATTCTGATTATTTGTATATACTGATGTTTGTTTAAAAATTTGCAGCATACCATTTCAGCTATGGTTGTCTCTGACAAAGAGTCAAACATTATTGATATGAGCTTAACTGCTTCGGTGGCCTCAAATAATTTCTTTGAGACTGAATATGACAAGTGTGCATGAATAATTAAAGAGTCGTGTACAAATATAATCAAAGTTGTGGAGAACGTGGCATTGTCAGTTGATTATGTAGAAGAACTGGAAATAATGCAGATTGAAGATGCTGTGAGATTTGTACATGACACATCTGCAAAAGTAGATGTATTTTTGTCCATGATGAAAGAAGTCTACAACGATCATTGTTCAAATAAAGGTTGCAATACCATTTTAATTATTGAAGAATATGGGTGGTCTTATGGGTTTTTGAAGAATTGAAGAATGTGCTCTGCAACTTGTTGCCATGATTGTGGCTGACGTATGCAAACCTTCTCATTTAGTGTGATATCTACATGCCTCTTCTTTGTGTCTCGTGTCTTATTGATGTTTGTCTTGGTGTCATTTGAATGTTTTGCGTGCATTTTCTTTTTCTTATGTGATGTTGGTTTGTTGGTTTTGTGCCCTTGTTTTTCTTTTGCGATTGGGGTTTTAACTTGTCCCTTACCTAGTTTGCATGTGTGATGGGAGGTCCAAATAGTAATGGTGATATCCCTCAGAATGATGTTGAGTTCATTATGGGTAATGTAGATGCAAGTATTAATGAGGGGCGTAATGAACCCACAAAAGGTTTTATTGTTGATAAACCAAGTGAAAAACTATCATATAAGCAAGTGGTGGCCGATAGTTCTTCGACCTTCTCGGGTAGTGCAAAATTAAATGGAGTATTCAACATAAAGGTGGTGGACGCAAAACATGGTGAGTTGGGACAGGCTGCAACCAATGGAGGAAATGTCGAACCTAGTGGCGACGGAGGAGGCAATGGTAGGTCTCCTTCTCTGGGTCTAAAGACCCTCTCTCTTTCGCCTAAAAAAGACATGGTAAATGCTATAAAGTCTAAAAAGAATAGGCTTAAAAGTATTGCAATTTTCTTTGTTTGTTTAGATAAAGAAGCAATGCCTTCTCGTAAGTTTTTTGATAATTGGTTGGCTTCAGTATGGGGTAAAAAACTTGGAATATATGTTACATATTGCAGAATGATTCAAAAGGACTCTTTGTTGTTTTTTTAAAGAATCACAATACGCAAGAAAGAGTGTTGGAAAAGAATTTTTGGAATGTTGGTCGCTCTATGTTTAGGGTTTATCCATGGTTGCCGAAAGGTAACTTTGAGAGAGTTGTTGCTTGGTCGACACCCAACTAGGTAGAAATAAAAAGCCTTCATGTGGAATTCTGGCCATTTATTACAAAGATTTTGAAACCCTTGGGATCGGTTCTGAAAATTGAGTAGTCACGAGTTACCCTTCCCCATCTAAATTCTAGAGTTTTGGTTGCCTTAACACCAGAAATCAACTTTCCAGATTGTATCTCCCTTGAATTTGAAGGAGAATTGTTTTGTTGGTAAATCTCCCTTCTTGGAAACTTAAATGCATGCTTTCATTGTAGATGCAACTGGCACACAAAGAAAGACTGCCTGACTCTAAAGCATGTACAGAAAGAAAATTCAATATAGTGAATAATGTTGATAAATATGGTAGTAATAACACCTGTGACAAGAATTCAGTTGATGGGAAAGATGTAAATAATAATCAACATAAACCTAGTAATAAGGATTCAAAGATAAATAAAGTCCTATCCGCAGAAAAAAAGCAAATCTTCTGCAAATAGTAAAAACAATCATATCGATTTTGTGGATAATACTATGTTTGTCACACTATTGAATCCACTATTTGATGAAGAATTTGAAGTTTTCCATGCACGGAATCATGTGGAGGACAAGAACTCTTCTCCCCTAGATGCCCACCCATCAAGTTTAGTGTCCACAGATACCCTTAAAGATAATGCAATCCCCCCCCCCAAGTTGAATGCCCAACAATTAGTCATTGTATCCATTAATGAAAAGGCTAATAAAATCAAACAAACTATTAAGGATCAACAACCCCTCTTTGTGGAATCAATTGTCCCTCCTGATTCAATGCAAATTGTGGCCTTCAATAAAGAGGATCAGTTCACTGGGGTTGTTAGAGAAAAAAGGAAGACATGAGATAGAAGCTCCTTGTCTAATAGTAGAAAAGGTAATAAGAACCTCCCAGACTGTTTTAATAGACTATGAAAAAGCACAAAATCTCCATCAAAGTAACTAACCAGGATACACATCCACAGTTGGAATTTTCAAGGGTTAGAGATGCAAGATAGGAAATATAAAGTTAGGATATGGTGCAATCAGTTGGCTCTTAAAGATTTTATTTGCTTACAAGAGATTAAAGTAGTAGGATTTCAAGCCCACGCTATTCTTAAATTTATTTGGAATAAAGCAATTGGCTTTCATTCAAATCATGAAAGGGGTAAAGGAGGAGTGGCTATCCTCATTAACCCTAAATGGGAGGAAAAAAATTGAAATTCATGGATGTTCACCTTGCCAAAGGATTATTTGGGTGACCTTTAAATGTGGTTCAAAGGTGTTCATGATATGTAATGTCTATGCAGCTAATTGTTATAGAGAGAGAGCAAAACTTTGGGAATGGTGGTCTCTGCATCTTCCCAAATGCCCTTGGCTTTTCATAGGGGATTTTAATATGGTAGAACACAGGACAGAGAAAATGGGAGGTTTGGCCCATGTATGGAAAGGAAATGAGTTTTTCTTTTGGCAAAAGTTCAAAAGGAAATTTAACTTCTCGATCCCATGGAACATATGCATAAACAATTTTTAGATATATGGTTTACATGGTGCAACAACCAAAAAGGTAACCAAAGGGTATATTATAGACTTGATAGATTCTATGGGGATGTATCTGCATTCTCATTCATACCAGAAGGTAACCGTGCTCTAGTTGTGGTCTCCCCGACATCTATCTCGGATCATTCACCTATTCAATCCTGCATTAGATTTGAAAGAAGTGTAGACTCCGGATTTGATAAGAAGAGATGTAATTCCTTTAAACTCAATGTTACATTAATTGATGACCTTGATAATGTAGATGCCATTGAAATGGTCACCAACCTAACAAAGCTCTGTAATCCTCTAGCAGATGCTATTACACTATGGGAAAGGATGGTGGAATCTTGGAAGAGTATTTTTCAAGGTATTAGTAAGAAGCTTGCAATGGTTAGAAACATAGAAGAATCTTTTTGGAAAAATAGGTTGAACAACATAGAGAGATATCTTCATAATATAGGCAATGAATTTATAATGGAAGCCCAATTAGCCAACACTAAACATAACTTGAGGCTTATTCAGAGATATAAGACACAAGGGCAGAAAATCAGAGCCAGAATGAATTGGATTAATGAGGGAGATAAAGGTTTTGGGTACTTCTTCAACATCATCAGAGACAAACAAAGGAGGGAAATGATCAAAGAAATTCAAGTTGAGGATGGGCTTACTAATGATCCAGAAAACATCAAGAGTGCCTTTCACCAGTTCTACAATGATTTGTTCACTTTGGACGTTTCTAAGGACAGCCAAAAAGCTTTAAGTCAATGCCTCAAAATTATTCCCAAGAAACTCACAGAACATCATATTTCACTTCTCAGTAAGTCTCTCTCTCTCTTGATGAAATAATTTCAGCCATTGACTCCTTTGCCAATGGAAAAGCACCAGGGTTGGATGAGCTCCCTGTTGAATTCTACAAGAAGAACAAAGATTGGGTGGGGCCTAAACTTCTGAAAGTCTATGAAGAAGCATTTAATAAGGGATCTCTAGGAGATTTCATCAACAAAGGGGTTGTCAAATTATTACCCAAAATAGGTGACAAAACTCTAGTGAAAAATTGGAGGCTTGTTACTCTTTTGAACCTCTCTTACAAAATTCTAGCTAAAGTCTTAGCTAGGAGAATTGCTCCCTTATTGAGCAAATTCATATCTTATACACAAACTGGTTTTATTCAAGGAAGGTACATTTTGGAAAACCTTGTTACCAATTGGGAAGCAATGCACTGGGCTAGAGCAGAGGGACACGAGGTTGCTATGGTGTTGCTAGACTTTGAAAAAGCTTATGATAGAGTAGAGTGGGAATTTGTACTTGGAATGTTAAAAGCCTTCAACTTCCCAAAATTATATTGTAAATGGATTGGCATCCTTTTCAAGGATGCATCCATATTCATTGATTTCAATGGGGCCCTATCTAACCCTATAAGGCTCCAGATATCTATTAGACAAGGGTGCCCAATAGCCCCTTCACTGTTTGTTATTGTTGCAGATGCTATGTACTGTATCCTAAGGTCACAGAGTATGGGTCCTCCTATAAAAGGAATTTCTCTCGCCAATAATGAAGAACTAATCAATGTTTAATTTTCATATGATACAACAGTGTTTCTATGTTTATCAAAAAACAACTTTGATATTGTTGTTGAAAGGACTAACTTCTTCTGCAAATATTCAGGCTCTAAAGTCTCTCCTCATAAATCCACTGTATTAGGTTGGTCAAATGATCCCCTTGGTTGGTTAGATGATAAAGGATGGTAATGGGCTAGGCCCAACAAAACTGTTAGATATATTGGTATACCCTTCTCTGTGGATCCCAAATTTGGTAATATGTGGGACTGGGTCTATGAAAAAATTAATAAAAAACACATCAAATGGCAGACTCAATCACTATCCATTACTGGTAGGGTTCAAATTATTCAAAAAGTTCTTTCTTCTCATCACATTTACTATGCCTCGACATGGATGTTTGCTAATTCCCAAGCTAATATGCTAGAAAGGATCCTTGGGTATTTCTTATGGTATGATGGAAAAGGTAACATGAAAAGACATTGTGTGAAATGGGAATGGTGCTGTCAGGAAAGAAAGCATGGAGGGTTGGGACTGAAGGACATTAAAGTCTATAGAATTGCTTTGGCTGCTAAATGGATTCTTAAAGCTCTCCGGGGCAATGAACCTTGGAAAATTCTCATCAGAAATAATATTGAAAGATCTATTATCGGAAAAGGGAAACAATGAAAGAATGTTCCAATCTGTGATATAGTTATGGGACAGTGCATAATGAAATTTTATGGTTCTAAAATCTTCCAATCTTTTTGGAAAGCTTGGATTCAGGTGAGAGAGTTCATTCCAGAGAGGGGAGTTGTGGGTGGTCCTCCATTTTATGTTGCTAGGGATAGATCTATTTGGTGGGGGCTATGTTATAATGGTAAACCTTTGGCTCTTACCCAAAGTTGATCTGCTGAACTTTGGAATTTGAAAGGGATCTCTGTAATACAAGACATCTTGGTGGATGGGCAACTAGGGTCATGGGAATTCATTAGTTCCAAATTCATTATTTCTTCTACTCAGAAGAAAACTTATACTCTCATCAAGAAGGCAGTAAATGGCACAATTAAAGGAGACACAATTGATTCTGCAACATTTCTTAATAAGTGTAAATGGATTGATGGAAACCTGTTATCTGCTACTTCTACTAAACAACTATATCACACTAAAAAAAATGAATCCTCTAGATTATCACATGTGTGTCTCAGTGCTGGGGGTATGTTAATCCCTTTTCTAATTGGCAATTTTTCTTTGAGTATTTTTTGAAGGGTAAATCTGAACCTAAGAAAATATGTTTTAGGTGGTTGCTTCTGATAAAAAAGCTTGTTGTGGGTCATGTTTTTTCATCTATAGGTCTATCTCCTATCATTTGCAGTTTGTATAATTCTATTGAAACTTTTGAACATCTCTTCTTTGAATGTCTTTATGCACACAAGGTTTGGTCGATTTTTCTTGGTTCTCCTTGTCTTTGGAACTGTAAACCTAACATTTCTTGGAGTGAAATTATTGCTGGTTATGTTGAAATGTTTGATTCTAAACTTAATATTTTGTGGTTTGTACTGACAAATGAGGTTCTTTGGACTCTTTGGAAGGATGAGAACAAAGAGGTTTTTTAGATGGAGAAAAGGAAACCTACTGATTTTAATCTTAAACTCACGCATTTTCATATTATGATGCAGGTGTCTATGGTTCTCAATATCACAAAGAGTAAGTTCATGATGCTGGTACAGGAGGGAAGTCTGATGATACACAAAGATGAGGTACAATCTTCCCAGTATGTTGTTGAATACCAAAGTCTCCTTGCTCCTACGGAAGTGGAGGATCTTAATAACCTTCTAAACAAATGTCATCTAGTTCCTGGGGAATAGGTGGATGTTATTGCCACTCATAATGTATAAGGGGAACCCACAGGATGGGATCCAGAAGTTGCACGAGATCAAGATACTACATAGGATGAAAACCCATGGGTCCCAAGGGACACTACCAACAAGAATGATGGTTGGGAATAGTCATCAGTGATGCATGCATATGTTTCCTTTTTGTAACCCGGTAGACATAATTATCTTATATTCAGAACTATATACCGTGAATAGTGTAGGCTATAGAAATTTTTGATATCACTCCCCTAATTTTGTAACTGTATATGTTATGGGGGTTGTGAACAGTTATTTTACAGAATCTGGACTCAGCTCCTTAATTGTATATGATAAACTATCTTAATAGAAAAAAAATTTATTGAAGAATATGTGATGTACTTACATCATTACAAAGAATTTTTTTTATATATAGTATATTCTTATCTTGGGGTTTTTCAATTTTTTCTTCAAAAAAAATAGTTGTACTGGGACTTATATTTCCCCTTTCATCTTTGTAAGCTTTAAGAACAAGTGAATAATAAAGTATTTTCACTATTCAAGTGATGTTTACAAGTATAGTTACAATGTTTTGCAACATGTTTTGTTCAAATTTGTATTTCTAATATTAATGGATGTGCCAAATAAATGTGAATGAATATTTACAAAACACATCTCAATGATATGTTAGGCACTAAATTATGTATACAGCCCATATGTTAATTCTAAGCATAATCCTAATACAAAAGATAATATTCATTCTACGTGCAACCATTATTTGAATAACATTAAAGCAAATGGTCAACTTGAATTAAATATACCATATTACTAAGATTAAGTAACCCTACATGCTATTATCATGATAACCCTAATTTATGTTAACTAAAACTCTAATTGTAACCCTAACAGTCTTACTAGGCATGATCATAACCCTAACTGTAATATACCTACATCACATTACTAACTCTAATCGTGACTCTAGTACTAATAAGTATGATATTGGTCCTAACTCTAAACCTTGCATGTCATCTCTCATCACATCCCTTTTGTAACCCTAATTCTCATAATTATCCTAGCCCTACTTCTAACCCTAACCCTAATTAATGTTTTAAAACAATACCAAATCCTTAACCTTACCCAATAATCCAACACTACACCTAAATCTCACACTACCTATTATATATTAATGTGAGCTCTAATTGTAATCCTAATTGTCTTACTAAGCATGATTGTAATTGTAACTCTAATACCTACATCACATTACCAACTATAATCATAACTCTAATACTAATAAGTATGATATTCATCCTAACTCTAAACCGTGCATGTCATCTCTCATTACATCCCTTTTCAAATGCTAATTATCACATTGATCGTAACCCTACTTCAAACCTAACCCTGTTCCTTATCAAATAGTCCAACACTATGCCTAAATCTCACACTACCTACTATATTAATGCTAACTCTAATTGTAACCCTAACTATCTTACTAATAATGATCCTAATCATAACTCTAATACCTACATCACATTACCAACTCTAATCGTGACTAATACTAATAATCCAACACTACACCTAAATCTCACACTACGTACTATATTAATGCTAACTCTAATTGTAAGTCTAACTGTCTTAGTAAGCATGATCATAATCGTAACTCTAATACCTACATCACATTACTAACTCTAATCATAACTCTAATACTAATAAGTATGATACTGATCCTAACTCTAAACCCTTCATGCCATCTCTCACCACATCCCTTTTCAAACCTTAATTCTCGCATTGATCCCAACCCTACTTCTAATTCTAACCCTAATCAATGTTATAAAAAATACCAAGCCCTTAACCTTACCAAATAATCCAACACTAAAACTTTAATTTGCGTTAACTAAAACTCTCATTATAACCCTAACAATCTTACTAATCACGATCGTAATCCTAACTGTAATACCTACATCACATTACTAGCCCTAATCGCAACTCTAATACTAATAAGTATGATATTGATCCTAACTCTAAACCTTGCATGTCATCTCTCATCACATCCCTTTTGTAACCCTGATTCTTGTAATGATCCTAGCCCTACTTCTAACCCTAACCCCAATCAATGTTTTAAAACTATACCAAATCCTTAACCTTACCCAATAATCCAACCCTATGCCTAAATCTCACACTAACTATTATATTAATGCAAACTCTAAGTATAACCCTAACTATCATACTAAGCATGATCGTAATCGTAAAACCAATACCTGCATCACATTACCAACTCTAATCATAACTCTAATACTAATAAGTATGATATTCATCGTAGCTCTAAATCGTGCATGTCATCTCTTATCACATCCCTTTTCAAATCCCAATTCTCACATTGATCCTAATCCTACTTTGACCCTAATCCTAATCAATGTTATAAAACTATATCATACCATTAACCTTACCAAATAGTCCAACACTATGCCTAAATCTCACACTACCTACTATATTAATGCTAACTCTAATTGTATCCCTAACTGTCTTACAAAGCATGATCATAATCATAACTCTAATACATACATCACATTACCAAATCTAATCACAATTCTAATACTAATAAGTACAATATTGATCCTAACTCTATATTAATGCTAACTCTAATTGCCTTACTAAGCACGTTCGTAATCGTAACTCTAATACCTACATCACATTACCAACTCTAATTGGAACTGTAATACTAATAAGTACGATATTGATCCTGACTATAAACCCTTCATGTCCCTATCACCCTAATCATAACCATAACCCTGTCATTTACCATAGGTTAAATGGTAAACATAATTGTTATAGTAACCCTAAATGTAACCATAACTCTAAATTAACATTAAGAAAATTAAAATTCATAAAAAGTCTATAGGTTAAGCCATCACTTAATCATTTAACTCTAACCTTAACAATTTAAAAATCGTAAAATGTCTTCAAGTTACGCCTACAATAATTAACGCCTAAAAAAAAAATTGGAAATTAAAACTTAAATCAAATAATAATTTAACACTAACCTTAACAAAATAAAAAATGAAAAAATATCATCCATGTTGCGGTGCGACTGCTACTAGCTGTTATATATATATTGCAAGGTTTGTGTGTGTGTTAGGGTTGATGAAATAGGCTCCTCGAAAAAGATTACTAGTAGACAATGTCTATATTGTAGGCATCTAAGAGGTACTAAGTTCAAATCGTCATCAATAAAAACAATGAATCAATTACAATATTTAAAAGAATAATAAATAAATAAAAACAAAAACAAATGAAGTGTAAAGGAAATATATTCTATTCTATTATGTTGTGTTCTATGACATACGTAATCTGAGTTTATCACGCGAGAACAAGGGAAAAGTGGCAGTTAATATCAACGTCACGAGAAAGAGTCATCTCTAGTAATAATAATATTTGGTGCACCTAATAATATTTAAAGCATTAAATAAATTGACAGCTCCGTGAAATGAGACCATAAATAATATAATCTTGTAGATTTGTAAGTGCATGAAAATAACAATGTAAAAGAACATTCCAACTAAATCGAGGCGTGGAGATATTCTTCATCATTCCAACAGCAAAAAGATTCATTCGCCTTTTCAAGAAATCACTAGCCAACTAAGACGCTCGTGACTCATGATCATCGTGCCGGGCCCCACCTTGCAATGATGTCATCAGGTCCACGTCGACCAGTTATGAGTCAGCGTTACGCTCTTTTTTCATTGGTCAGGTGGGATCCGCTTGTTACGGTTTATTTCGGCAGTCGGCGCTTCTAGAGTTGGGCGGTGGGTCCCAATGCGTCTGCTTGCCAGAGAAATCCAGGATGCACGTGGGTCCCACTTGCGCGGATCGTAGGAAATTAGGTTTTTCTTATAGGGTAAATCGTACAGTCATTTGTATTGGATACGCCGCATGCCCTTTCACCTCTCGTTGTTACATAGTTTTTGTGGAGCCATTGTGGGGAGCAAAAGGTAGTTATGGAAGTTAGCCTTTCAACTCCATAATGACTTTTTTTTTCCCCTAAAAAGGATAGAGTTCTCATTGTTTTTTCATTGAAGGATAAACAGGTTTGCAAGGGATTAAAAATTATATTTATAAAATGTGTTATAGATAAAAATATAATCAATTCACAACATCTAAATAGCTAGTTAATATAGAGTTTAAAAAGAATAAAAAAATATTTAATGTATATTCTTTAGGACACTATCAACTTTTATTTTCTATTCAAGTATGCAGTAATTCTTTTTTCTCGTCATGAAGGTCTTTTTGGCCCTAGTATTAGAGCTAGGAGGTCTAAGCTCCTCACGAAGGGCAACCTTGTTGCTCTTATCTTTCTTGCTTTGACCTTCATCCCGAGTCTCTGCTCTAAAACTATCCACCTCTTGATCTTCTCTGAGCTTGTTCAATTTATTGGTTAGAATCTTTATCCCCTCTGCATTATTTTGGATAGAGAAATGATTGATCTTGCATATTGCTTCAAGATTGTTATTGACCTCTTGCAACTTATCCTTGAAAATTTTGATTTTGTTGGCATAATAGGCCTTCATCAGAGAAATTTCATTGGCCATTGCATTCATTGTGGACTCAGTCTCTTTAAACTCACTCGAGGGGATAAAATTTTTGTCATTCCCAACAACATTATTCATAATATTCATATTAAGGTGTATAATCCTAATATTTGTCTGATTAATTTCATGAAAAAAATCATTTTGCAATTCTAAATTGCCCAACGATGCCCTTTTGCACTAAACCAAGAACATCACTAATGTCCTCCCTGTTGGCAAGTAGAAAGGAAAACTCCTTAGGAATACCAATTTGTACACCCCCTTGCCCTTTTGACACATTATCTAGGGTATACATATTATCAGCTAAGCAAAAAGTGTAACCCTACCCCCTCCTGAGCTCACCAAGATGAGAATATTCAACCCTATGATGATACGCCTTAGATTTACCTTTGGACAAATCTCTCTAGTGCACCTCCCCAATATAGGATTGAGTTATTTTGCAGCCTTAGATAAATTTTGACTGTTATTGTTGTTATTATTATATTTAGGATTAATTTTGACTCTTGAATATATTTACTTTTTTAATTTTGGATTCAATCTATAACTGCAAAATGACTCAATCTAGTTGTATAGATAACCTTAAAGTTATTTTGCAACCATTAGTGGAATTTCAAACCTTAATGGTTATCCTTGTAGAGGTTATGAGCATATTGTGAAAAAAAAAACATATTTCATTCAGGGTGTTTACAACATCTCTCACAACCAAAAAGTAGTTTCCTTCAAATGAATACATCAAGGAGTCCTAGCAAGAGATAATTCATATTCTATAGATTTTAATCATGTATACTACAATAGCTTTTGAAAGCATCTCTTTAAAGGGTGTTTTTGTTAGAAATGTCAAATCTAGCAAGGAATATACAATGAAACAATCTATCCACCACATGATAGAATATATTCATATCACACTATTCATACCCTTTACATCTTCTTCCTTAAACACACACGTGCACGCGTGCGTACACACACACACACACACACACATCAGAAATAGGTGAATAACAATTGTATTAGAAATAAAAGCCATCTCCACACAAATATGATCTTGTTTGTGGGGCAGGAGTTACTCTTATTGAGCTTAACATTTTTATAGAAAGAACTCATAAAATTCATAAGTTATGGTCTATACATGAATTGTAGTCATTTACTTGTGTCACTTGCAATTGCTTATGTGGATCTACATCCATCCCTTTACTACTATTTTTCTATCTTTTTTTTAGAAGGTGCTTTTGAAGTTAAATGTTACAAGGAGCTAGTCAAGTGAAATGGTTATTTGAATGCGCTCTCTAGCACATGCTTCCCATGCCACGAGTCCAAAAATTTATCCAAAATCTAAGTTAGTTAGGTGAGACAACAAGATATTTAGTAGTGGACATGCCATTTATGGTCAATTATAAGATTAAATCAATTGCTTAAGATGTTAGGATTAACATCACTACCAAGGGGTCGAACTAAAAGGTGGGAGTTAGTAAATTATTCTTTTGTTTTTTTCTATTTATTTCATTATTTTTTGAGTTCACTAGATTTTGTGCAGGTCAATTTTCTAACTATTCATGTAGGACACTAATTGAAAACCATTTTTTATATGACTACTAATGAGATTCATACAAGTTTATGAAGACACAATTTTCAAATAAGTATTACACTTTATTTTGGATAATTAAAAAATGAACCCTTCGCACTTCACTTTGGTGATCAATAATTAAACCATTTGTTGTTATTTAGATTTAGGCGTGCCTTGGTAATTTGTACTTAATACTCATTCCTCACACCACAATGTGAACTTGGATATCCAAAGCAACTTAAACTACTATTTTATACACCAAGGATGTGTTATGTATGATCTCCCCTCAAATTGCAAGGTGATCTTGAGGATAAAAAATATATCAAAATCATTTTTCTTATGACGTAGACCTCATTATTGAGCATTCATATTTCATTATTAATAGGTCCAATGTATCTAGATTTAATCGCCAAATATAGTGGAGTTCATTTCCTTATGGGCTTTATAAATTTAAGGAGGATCTATTGTTAGTAAGTAAGTGGACATTTGTTCTAAGCACTTTGTGAAAAGAATCAATTTTATCCTACCAAAACCTATGCTTTTGAAAACATGCCTACAACATAGAATCAAGCCTCAATTACCTTCAAGTACGCAAAATAATCTATTAGGTTTCTTGTTTATCCTAATTGAAAATCCTTTTGGTTGTCATTCTTTATAGTACATCAATTCATAGATAGTTTTAGGAAGTTACTCATAGAATATACCAATTATTTCAAAAATAGCCCATGGAATATTCAATGCTAAGGAATTATTTTCCCATTACAAGATTAACTTCCCACCAAACTAAATAGCCTAAGTACTAATTTATTAAATGTAACCCTTGATTTACTCACATTGTATAACTTTAGATTGAGCTTAATGGAATTCATATAAAATAAGTTCTATTGCCAATGGATATGCTTAAGAGAATGTGAGAGTCATGCAAGAGTATGAAAGGAAAATATGTAGTTGCTAAAAATAGTTTTGCAACATATAGATAACACATTCCTATTAACACATGGAATGATAATTTTGGAAGCTTTGAAGCTTTATTTATAATTTTTAAATATTTAGATAAATGACGTAGATTAATTTGATGACTCTATGGTTGAGAGGATTTTCCTAGAATACAGGAGACATGATTGTTGGTTAAGATTTGATTTATTTTATATGAATGGTGCAGGTGCAATATGTTTGAAATGATTATCACGATTAATTATTTTGTTGCAACCATATGGAAGGTATTAAATTTTTATTTTGGGTGTAAAAATGAACGATGAAAATAAAATATAAAAATGGTCCTGCTACAAAATGTGATCTCGAATGCGAACCTTGAAAGGCAAACATATTTTTTTAGGAAAACCAAATACGTGATCTCAAAGGCTTCATATGGATTTTATTTTGTATTTTCATATTGGAGCATGGCTCCCCTTCCTCACTTGGATGATAATCTAGGGTGGAAAACTGTTAGATCCAAAAAGACCAGAAAGGCCGAAGTTAGGGCATCCCATTCTTGGCAACCTCCTCCTACTCTGTATTCTTCCTGGGATTATCATTCCAATTAATTTTATCTATTACATAATCTAGAAAAAGGTTCCCTAAAATATGCTCTGAGAATAACTATTACTGATAGCCTGCGAGGTAACCCTAAAGGATTTAAAAATGTTTATCTCAACAAAAATGATAGCAAGGTTTTCCCTACAACGGCTGGATGGCATTGGAATCAAAGGGATACCAATTTTTCCAAGGGCCAGAAGTTGAATGTCAAACCCACAACGACTGAGGAAATCATAAATTTAGGGCAAAAGCCCTCTGCCTTGATTTCTGAAGATAAAATCACCATTAAAATTAATAATGATTCCATGGATGTAATGCGTAAGCACTGCATGACCTATGGGATCTTCGCTAGATGGTGTGGCTTGGGGTCCCCTAGTGAAGTGGTAGTTGATTGGTTTCAAAAAAAATTCAATGGTCAGGTAGGTATAATTGAGTTACTTGGAGATTTATTTTATATTGAATGTCATAGCGTTAATCTGAAAAATGCTTTTCTCTCTAGAAAATCTCCTCAATATTTAGGGCTTATTTTAAATTCATAGATTGGACTCCAAATTTTAATCCCCAAGAGATGAAAGCCTTCAAGGTAAATAGATGGATTATGCTTCCTAACCTCCCTGTTGAATTAATGGATAAGGTAATTATTAAGAAAATTGACAATCAATTAGGGGATTTTGAAGGATTTTAGGAAAATATATTATCATACTCTGATTGTGTGATATTAGTTAAAATGGATATTAATGTCAAGTCTTTAAAATGTATAGAACTTAGAACAAAGAACTTTTCTTACAATATCAAACCATAGTTTTTTAAAGGCTCGACTATCAATAAAATTGATCTAGATCTTAGGATGGCCACTTCCCAAATAAAGTTTTCTCCCATGGTTAAGGAGGTCAACAATAGGTTCACTGATCTTGAGGGAGATTTTGTTTTTGATAATAACAACCCTCTGTGATGTAGTTGAGCGAAGGAATTGGCAGAAGAAGGAGAGATTAAAGAAACTATGGAGATGAGAAATAAAGAGGTCATTCCCCTCTACCCTCTTGATGATAGTAGTAGTAACGATGTAAATTTGGAGGAGAGATTTTTGGAACCTGAAATGGATTTTAAGACTTTTGAAGTTAGCAATGACGGAAATGTTAGATAGGAAAGAAAGATCATGGAAGGAGTATTGTATTCCAAGGATCAATTGGAGCTAGATGTAGATGTAAGCTCTTTGAAAATCTCGAAGGAGCAAGTGAACAACTTGGAGATTAACCCAAGGCCTTCTCCAGGTAATGTGAGTTGTATAAGGGAAGACATATAAATATTGTGGAGGAGGTAGAACTAAAGAGCGCATATAAAGTGGAAGAGGAGGTGAATATTCTTGTGAACTATCTCTGTAATGAAGTCATCAAGGACCTTATTGAGAAATTTGTGGATGAAATAGCTGATGAGGAGGAACTAGCCCTACAAAAATGACTGCTTATAGGAAAGGTCTTTGAAACTGATATCCCTCCTCCAAGATTAGAAATAGAGGAGTTATTGGAAGATCTAAATGAGATTGAAAATGTGGAAGAAGCTGATATACTTGGAATTTCTCAATGTGGGGATGAAAAGAAGACTCGCGAATATGCTAAAAAATGTAAGAAAATAGGGAGAAAACCCTTATCTAAGCTTAGGATCAAGGATGGATTTGCTGAAGGTCAGACCAAACTTATGGGCATATTTTATGCAAGGAAGGGGAAGGGCCTTCCCAAGGAGCCATGATGCTCCTAACATGGAATGTTAGGATGCACATCATTAAACATTGCATATCTGACACTATCTCCGATATTATTTTAGTCCAGGAAACAAAATTGAATAATGAAGACCTAGATTTATTTAAGAAAAGGATTAGTTTTAGGGATGATGTAGTATCGATAGCTCAAAGAGCCTCTTGAGGGCTATCTTTTATATGGAATTCATGGTATATTATGTGTTAGAGTAAAAATATATTTTCACTTGTTAATTAAATCATCATTGATTTAGTTATTAAGTCACATTTTCACTTATTAATTAAATCATTATTGATTTAGTTATTAAGTCACATTTTCAATTATTAATTAAATCATTATTGATTTAATTATTAAGTCACCTTTTTATCTCTAGTTCACTTAATCTAAACTTTAGGCATGCAATAATTAATTCTTTTATTAATTATTCATGCAACCTAGGTTTCTCCACCCTTCTTACGGTTTTGATCTCCTTTGTTATGATTGATCACTTTGTAATTATCAATTCTTTTGTAATTCCGTCATTTCTCTTTCTGAATGAATATTTTCATCTTTCAGATCTATGTGAGTTTGTATCCATTCTTTGTCGTTATGACAGGTATTTTGCTGCAGGTGATCTTGACTTATGAATTCTTTGAATTCTAACATGGTATCAAAGCCTTGTTGGAGGAACCCGTTCTTAGTTTTTTTGAAGATTTTATGGAGCGCTGAGGTTTTCAATTTCTCAGATCATTTTGTGTGGATCTGGAGGGAGATTTTTATTTGGAGCACTTTGAGCACAAACCGACCTCACAGATGTGCTCAAAATGCCCAAAAACTCCTATTTCCATATAAGGCACGTCAAATTTGGGCAAACTTGTCATCTGAGGCAAATTTTGTTGCAACATGCCCATTTTTTGGCACAGAAATCGAGGCGAAGGCAAGAACAAAATTTTAAAAAAAATATTATTTGGGGGACACAGGCCCCAAGGGAGTCGCGCAGGCCCCATTGGAGTTGCGCTGGCCCATGGCCACAGGTCCCCAAACACCCTTTTTAAAATAAAAAATATAAAGTTTTTTTTTGTTTTTTTTTCCAAAAAAAAATCTGTTAAATTTGGCCGAAAATTTGGAGGCAGCATCAGTTTGGAGGAAATCACCAGTTTAGTGGGGCTCTACCATTTTTAGCTGAGGTTTCTTGGAGGTTCTCTTGGTTTTGAACTTTTGGTGGTTTTTTGCTCATATCTTGAGCAAACGGAGGTGTTTTTTGCCAAACAAGATGTTGTCGGAAAGCTAGTTTTGAGACAGACCTAATTTTCTAAGTTTGGTTTTCTGATTTTGCTATCTTGCAGGGTTTTTTCCAATCAAATTTAGGGTTCCATTTTGCACTCTGGTCACCATATCTAGCTCCTCCAAACTCTGTTGTTTGACTTCTGCATGGCGTCAGAAAGTCAGTTCTGTTCTCCTTCTTCTTCTATGGGTCTCACACCTAGAATTTTCTCCAGGTATCTTTTATTCATTTTTTGTTTTATGGCATTTTGGTGGATATCTTGGATGTTTCAAGTCCTGGGATCGTTTCCTTGTTGGATATTATCATATTTTTCTGTAGCATTTCTTTTTTGCAAACACACTGAGATAAAGTGCCATCATGCATGCTTGGGATCCCACACATTTTGTGCATGATTGTACTCGCACTATATTCTAAAGTGCCATGGGGGGGGGGGGGGGGGTGCTAAACCTTTTTCAAGTGAGTGTTCCTTCCACGACATTAGCCTCATGTGTGTCAGCGAGTGCTAATCCTCGACATCATACTTTATTAGTGCTTGTATGTTCTTCATCATGCAGTTATTCTTGGCAGTTTCTCAGTGTATCTGTTATACCTCTCCTTGATCAGCATTATGGGGGGTATTTCCTGTTGGTTCTATATTCTTCGTTGGTTTGATGGAGTGAGTTGTGTTTTTAGTTTTTATTCCTATATACTAGGCAGATGTAGTGGCTAGTACCTATGCATTTCGGTGAGATGGATTATTTACCATATGGTCACTCTTCTTTCATTCCTATTTTGTGTTAGAGTATTATTACTTTATGCTTATTAATTAAATCATATCGATTTAATTATATAAGTTTATATTACTCTAGTTACTTAAGCTTCACTTAGGTACATTATTAATTAATTATTAATTAATAATGTGCAACCTAGTTTTTTCCTTTAGGGTTTCTTTCTCACCTTTCATAAGGTTGAGCTTTGTACTTTTTCTCAGTTCGGATAATAGATTTTTGAGCTCTGACATCTTTGAGCACAAGAGGTTTCTGCTTTTTCCATTTTGTTACTTCATTCTTTGTGACAGGTTTATTGCATGCAGCTGGATCTTAGAGTCAAATCTGATATTTGATCAGTTTCTACATGATATCAGAGCCCTGCTGCTGTAGCCTGTTCAAGTTTTTTGGAGCTGTGGATCAAGCCCTCTCTTTCTGGGGTTTTCTAGCATTTTTTATATTGGATCTGGGGGGTTGCAATTTTTCGGAGCACCTTGGGAAAAAAATGACCTCATGGTTGCGTCCAGAAGGCCCGAGATACCCAAAATCTATATAAAACTTGACCTTTTTGGTCACCGAAGGTTCTGGGAAATTTTTTTTTCTTCCCAAGCCGTACAACACGCAAAACGAGAAAAAAATTTAAAAAAAAATCATTTTTTTAATGATTTTTGAGTTTTACTTAACGCCGACAGTGCAAAAACATAGGCGCCACTCGCTCGCCACCAGGGGGCCACCCACGCTCCGCCACGGGCCGGCGTGCCACCGCGGAGCCACCGGCACCCCTCCCAGCCGCCGCTCCGCTCAAGCTCCGCCCAGACGCCGCCCAGCCGCCACCCTCCGTCGGTCGCGCCGCCTCTGCACCACCTAGCCGCAGCTCCACCCACGGGCCACCCGGCCACCACCACCACCGGCGGCGCCGCTCAGACAGCCCCGTGACGTCCATACGAGCGTCAATTTGTTTTCAGTGACTGGTTTTTTCCAGCAAGCTAGTTTTCAGAGTACATGTTCATTTTTTCCTCATAACTTGAGCATACAAGCTCAAAATTTGGAAAACAAGATATCGCCAAAAAGCTCTTTCCGAGCTCTACACGATTCTGGAGGTTTGGGTTTTTGACTCAGTCATTTTGATGCCATTTTTTAGCTTCAAAGTTAGCAGTTCTTTTCTGCACTCCGGGAGCTGTATCTTGTGCATTCGATCTCCATTTTGAGCAAACAAATAGGCGTTGGAAAGGTCTTGGAATGCTCTATCAAGATCCTTAGCCTATTTCATCAAATTTTTTACCAGGTACACAAGTTATTATCTGAATCATTCTAGCTCTTTCTGTCTTTCAGGCTTTCCATATTGTATTGGGAATTGGGTTTTATCAATTGTTGGGGGTGTTATTTCTTGCTTTTCTGTTGATTATATCAGAAAATCAAAACATTGTATCACATAAAACAAAACCCCTTCTCCATCTTCTGTCTAGTTCTGAAAGAAAACATAAAAAAAATAGTCAGAGCACTTGGCACTATGGCAGACACAGCATCTGTTGAGCTTCTCACTCCACACAATTATCATGTGTGGAAGCCAAAAATGACCAGACTCCTCATGTCACGAGGTTTATGGTCCTACCTGGATACAGTTCAGCCAGTTCTTCAGAGGCCTTATGAGGCTCTTATGCACATAAATAGGATGGATGAGGCAATGGGCCTCATTGCCATGAATATTTCAGATGGGTTGTTGTTCCACCTAGATGGTCTGACTACACCCAGGGATATGTGGGACAAGTTATCCACCTTGTTTGGCACCATGGATCAGTTCAAGATTCTCCAGATAGATGCAGAGTTCACCTCCTTGGCACCTGACTCATTCACCAGCATTGAGGACTTCCTGATGAAGTTCAAGTCTCTTCGATCTA
>MU227000.1:2280413-2304905 GCA_018584345.1 Thuja plicata
TGTGTGTGTGTATATGTATACACACACACACACACACACACACACACACATACAGATATGTATATATATACATATATATTTGTGTATATGTATGTATATATGTATGTATGTATACGTGTATATGTATGTATATACATGTGTATTGTATGTATATATATGTGTGTATATGTATGCATATATATGTATGTGTGTGTGTATATATATATGTGTGTGTGTGTGTGTGTGTATTGGTTTGGTATGTTTTTTTTATCATAATCTTAGATGTCTTAAACTCTTCTTCATGCTTTTATATTTTACTTTTCACTTGTGTATTTCCTAAAGTTGTTGGAGGGTTGTTGTGGTGTATTCCTAGTGTTCAAATTGATATTTGTTCCTCCTAGATTGATATGTCGATTGAAGACTTTGTTTGGATGGAATGTATGTTTTATTTGTAACTTTAAGATTTACTTTGGTCTATTTGGTATTACTTCTATCTTAGTAATTTTATTTATTCTATGATTAATATTTATGGGTAAGGGCTTGGTCCTGACGACTTTGTCTTTTTTGTACAAGCTGTAGTTTCATGTATCTTTACCCAACATTTTTTCCTAGCTAAGCTATGTCTCTTTAAATAGTGGATTAACTAAATATGATATTGTCTTAGTAAGAAATGTTTAATGCAACTATTTCAATTCTACTCAAATTCGTTATATTAAGAAATAGTGACATATCTTTATGTCATATTTGGTAACTATCTTGGTTACTAAACAAAACTTATATTGCTTGTCTTTTCAAAATTGATATTTCTGCTAACGAGGAAAGCAAATGTTCAGGTACAGAAGACTTCTCTAGATATTTGAGCACGTTATGAGCACAACGATAGAAACCAGAATTGCCAAAGGGTGTGACTATGTTGCAGAAATTTTGTCTACGATCTTCACATTTAAGCTAATCTACTTTGGGATCCAATGTATATGCAAATGCCATTGGCATCATTTTTTAAATTAGGATGGAATGTTTCTAGATGCCCCATGTTCACAAACGGGATGATTGTACAATTTCTAAATTTATTTTATTTATTTTGGGGCTAGACCAGAGGTTTTCTCCACCCGACTCTTTCCTACAGGTGCCCCTAGTGAGTCAGATTGTATATATAGGTTCAAAATTAATAAAATTATTTGGCTACGACCGTTTACCTATCAAAAAAATGAACGATGAATATTAAATTATTTTAAATGGATGAGTGATTTAAAATTATAAAAAATGGTGGGGAATAATTTATTTTGTACATTCAATTAAAAATTTGAGATGGGAAATGATATTTTTATTTTTATTTTTAAATGAAAGATGGAATTACACTAATTAATTTAAAATAAAATTATTTAATTAACTAGTGGAGTGGTGAGATTTTAATTAAATAAACATTTATTTAGTTGCTTAAGATGATATATTTTTTTTGATAAATAATGGGTCGTAGCTAAGATTTTTTTAATTATTAAAGTAAAAGATTTACAAAAGGTCCTGGTTCCAAAAAAGACATACTGACATGAAAGAACCAGGAAGAAAACCTCTAGTTGTAGCCCATCAGAAAAACCTAAGTTCTAACAATGTTTATAATGAAGAGACAAATTGCCCGGTTAGATAATATTAAATAGCTTCTTTTTTGCCTCCATAGCCATCCAAACAACCCTGTCATAGTCTCATATTGTAGGGTTAGGCTTCAATTCCTCCATAGTGAACAACAATCTTCCCATAGATGCCATCTAGAGTGTTGATAATTGAATCACCTATGCTTGCACATTACTAATAGCCCCATCCAATATATCTTGAAACAAATGTTAGTAGTCACTGTCCAATGCTAGAAAGAAAATAATAGAATATCAACCATATAAAAAATGAAGTCTCTAATAACATCATATTGCAACCAGTGATACAATCTTAGATTCATATTAGTCTTTTTGTTCTAACATTATATCCATAGTTGCCCTTACCATTCTGAAGTCTACTATCAGCTCTATAGATGTAGGGGGAGAATACATGAAAATCATAGAACAAACCTTCTTATATGTCTGTTTTCTGATATAGCATTCCTTACAGCTAATACATCACAAAGAAATCCTTCGATTTATTTAGATATAAATTTTGGCTGATGCCTTAATATTATATTCAAACCGCATCAAGGATATCTTTCCATGTAAAAACTATCCCAACTTTTCCTTTATTTGAGATTCAACTTAGATATCAAGATATTATTGTGCATTTATAACTTTATAAAAAAAAAATACTTTATTAGACTACCATTATCTTAAGAAATAGAGTGACTTTCCAAGTAATACAAATCAACCATTCTATCTATACACCCATAGATATACACAATCCCACATGTATTCTTTCCCATAACAAAATAGAAGTGCATAGGGATGAGATACTTCAGTCTATAAGTCCCTTTATCATATGCACCTGATGCTCTTTGAGATTTTGAAAACATTATTTTGAAAGCTCCTATAACCATATATTCATGTCTTTCCACAATTTTAATTTATTATCTTTTGCAATTGCTAATCATATATGATATCCAACAAATAGTTCTAAATTGAGGCAAAAAACAACAGTTTATGCAACCATCTATCCACATAGCTTAGAAAAATTATTAATTGCAATATAGGGGACATTTCAATATTTCCGCCCTTGATGAGTATGCATTGCTTAAGATGATATTAGTATGGTACTTTTGTCAAATTCAGTCAACTAGCATGTTGACATTGATGAAACATTAAGAATCATGAAATTTTTAGGTGTCTACAAAATGTATCTAAAAAACACATCTTCACATGTAAGACAAAGTGAAATAGAGTCAAGATGAGTACACGAGAAAACATAATGAATATCATGTAGATCATTAATTCAATATGAGTGATAAAGTGTGATTGTATTTTGGAAAACATATAGTCCAAGGCCAAGAAAGTCAAAACCTTTAAGGTATAATATATTTCAGTATAAATAGATGACAAATAATGCTTTTCATCTTGATTTGGCGCCATAAATGAAGATCTATTTAGTAGTAAATTTTTATTATTTTTTGTTTATTTAAGCTCTTCAAGTTGGTTGAAGAAGAAGCACTCTTGTGGCTTTTAGTTGAGGGTACTTTATGTGCATTAGAAGAGCTAGAATATGGTGTATTTATTTGGAAGAAGAGGTGAACACATAAGGGAGTTTATGAAACTTAGTTAATTGGCTTGTATGGTTAATTTATAAGCATATCAATATGGTATCCAAGCAAGGAAGTGAATAAGAAATTCCCACACCTATAATCTCCCTAAGATTTTGGGGACCAAATGACTTCCTATTAGGAAAATACGATGCATAAAATTATCTCTCTATGATTAGGTGATAAATTATATCTACTGACCATGAGTAAGATATTTCAAGATTTGACATCACAGGGAGAATGATAATTGTTAATTTTAAAGGTTCATATATTTGTATTATAGCTAATTGACATTTTGGGATGACCTAAAGCATCCTAAGATTGTCAAAGAATAGATACATAAACATTAGACTAAGTTGGTTTTTAAATTATGATGTTAAATCACAAATTTTTATAGGTGATAAAAATATTATTGACTACAATTGTTTTGAAAATGCTTTTGGTGCAAGTGATGATTTTGTGTTGACTATAACTTATTTGAAATCACTTCTTGGTTAGAGTAGTGTTTTCACTACAATTCAAACATTAGAAGGAATGTGAAGGGGAATCTATTTTGGAGCCTCTCTAGACATTAGATATCTATAATACATTATTGTACACATTATGTAAGGGTTATATATCTTGTTATTTTTATGTTTCACTCAAGTTGTAATGTTTTATTTGTGGAGCAAGGGTTTGACGATAACATACACTATTTTAATTTCTACAAGTTTATATACATATGGAAGGCTTGCTAGGCATGTTTTTCAATTGCAAAATGTATATTTAATTGACACATATAGACTGAAGAACTACATTCTCATTTTTGCTAGAGTTTTCACTTTTTAAGGGTTTCTCTATGGAAACTTTTGTGTCTATGATTATTGTCATACATTTTCTTGTGTTAGACCATCATTTCATGTTTCTTTAAATATCTATGTATATTGTAATTAATAGTTAGGCTATGTTAATAGTCGAATTTACACTTTGTAGTATTTTTTAAGGTGTTTTGAGAAGATATTTAGTAAGAAAAATTTATAGTTGATGATATGTTTTAGAATATCTCACTTAGTTTATAGGTCATTCATAGGTATCAAATATTTAAAATTTTACATAAAAAACAACCACACCATTTGGATAAAGTTGTGGACATTGTTATGTTCCAAGCTCTAACATTATTAGGTCTCAATATATGTTTTTTTTCTTTTTCTTTTGAATCTCTTTTCAATACATCCAAGAACATTAATTTATGATAAGCAAGCTAGGAATTATGACCCCATCAAGTTAGGGATACAAAATGTTAATATTTTATATTTTTAAATTAATTAATAAATAAGAAGAATGTAAATGCATGATTGAGACATTGGTAAAGCCACAATAGTGATTCCCTCATATGGGACATCACTTTTTGAACTTGAATGGAGGCAAAAGCTTAAAAGCACCTTCATTCAAAGGTATTTCTTCAAACAAAGATACCTTTGTTGAAACATTTAAAATGTAAAATAACCTTTAAACAAAGGTAATTTTCATACATGAAAATGAGGAACCTTCCAATGAAGGTCCCTTTCTTTTCATTTTTTGGTTTTTTTTTTGAGGGGGGAAGTCATAAAGCCTATATATATTAATATTAATATTTAGGAGAAAGTAAAAAACTCACAACGTCCTTCTTAAAATTATAAAATATATATTCACACTTTAGAGATAAAATTAAAAAAATCTAGTTCACGTCATCTTCAAATTCTTACTTTTGTTGTTATAGATGTTAGAAAGTACAAATTTGGTGAAAAATGCTAGTTTCAATATCCTACTTTGACCAAAAGGTGGCATACACTGTTGAGGAATCACCCACAATTTTTCATAATAGTTAAGAGATACTAGACACCATTATAGGTTCTATAAGCTTATATACACGTGGAAAGCTTGGTTAGACATGTTGAGAACTGATATAATACATAAATTGAGCGATACATAATGGAATGACAAGCTAAATTCTCACTCTTGCTAGAGTTTTCACCCATTTAGGGTTTCTCTAGGATATCCCTTGTCTCTATAATCATTGTCACATGTTTTGCTTGTGTTCTATCACCATTTCAAGTTTCTTTAGTCATCTCCATACTACAAATAACAATTAGACTAGGTTTATTCATTGAATTTACACTTTGCAATGTTCTCAAAGGTGTTTTTAAAAAAGCTTTAGTAATAAATTTGTAGTTGATGATTTATAAGTATCGAAGATTTATTTTTGCATTATACATACCATGCTAGTCAGATCAAATTTTTGGTGTGGTCAACATAACAATAATCAAACTCCTACATTGGTTTCAAGTTAAGTTGAACCTCTCAATTTCATTTGAAAACCTATTTATTTTATTTCTCAATTCAATTATCTTAGCTAACTCTTTCCATTATCTTAGATTTTAACTATATTAATTCATCCGTTAAATACATATGTAAAATATGACCTCCTGGGAAGACCCAATGCTTCACCTCTATGAGTATCACCTATATGCAATGAGTGCTAAGTGCTCCATTCATTCTCATGAGAGATGAGTTCTTATGACCATTGCTCATGAAACATGGGTCAATGAATTTGACTAAAAAAATTGCACAATTGAATCCTATAACAAAATCACAATTTGACATGCTATGAAAAATATCTCCCACTTATCAATTTTAAAATATCACCTACTTATCAATTTTAAAATATCACAAAAAAAAACAAAAAGAAACTAAAACTTAAAAGTTTCCTAAGGTATATATTTTTTTGTGTACTTGTACTACACATAAAACTACAAATATGTATGATAATGATAAAAATAATATTACAAAGTACATAATACGGTGAATACATTTTTAAAAATATATTATAATTAAAATACAATTAAAAAATTAGATAATATAATGTTTCACAAGAAACTTAGATTCTTAGATGAGGTAAAAGACAATTTTCTTCTAGGTACCTAGTAAGAGTACAACTTATTGTCATAGAATGGAAAATATGATCGATATCTTTAATGGATATTTAATTATCAATATAATTTTGACTTATGTTAATTCCCTGGCCGCTTAGCGCTCGGGATCTCGGCGCACGGTCACATCGATTGGGTTTTAGCTCTTCTTGCATTGTCGAGACCCACCCACGAAAATTCAAATGAACAGAACGAGACAAAAAAACGTTAATTAATTATTTATCAATTTATATTTTTAAAATTTTTCTTTACATTTAATTTTAATCCTGTCGAGCGTTGGGACGGGAAAGTTGGAACTTGCTGTCATGTTTTAACATTTTCTGAGCCCCCCGTTGAAGACATAAATAGGTAGATTAATTTCCTTAATTTGCCGCACTTGTTCCAGGCGTTGGTAGATGAGCAGCTACCGTGCTGGAGGCGCCAAGATCTACTCTCTTTCTATTCTCGAACCTCTTGAGGTTCTTCCAATCTCAAGAGGCGAGCAATTTAAACGACATTTCTAAGCATTTTGTGAATTGGGTATCACATTTTCATGCTGCTGTGAGATTGCGTAGGGGTCAAGCATTATCTGTGGATTCTTTTCAAGGTCTGTCTCAAATTCTGTTCTTTTTACTTTCAATCTGGGCATTCTAGCTTGGGGATTTAGTGAAGTGGGTAAGGTGTTACTGATCACTCGATCTGGGCTGCATATCACGGGGTTTGTTTGTTTGATTTTCAGTTTTTATGGGTGTTTGTGCTCTCTACAAAATGGTTAAAGCTCGATTGGGTTTCTGAACCAAACGGTCAACGATATCAGGCTTATTGTAGCGTTCGATCGAGCTGAAAATTACTCATATTTGCAGGTTTCTGTTACTGGGGGTCTCTGCTTTAGGTTTTGTGTGGTCATAGGGGGTGCCCAAATAGCGGGGACACTGTTTGTTAATGGCTATTCAGAGGCACAGTGGTGGGCAGCCGTTGATTTCTGTGATGCCTGGGGTGTTTTACAGGGGTTCCATTTGTAACTCTGTTTTGGGGATTGAACAGAGTGGTAGGTTGCAGGATAGATATGAGTTGGGGGATGAATTGGGTTTGGGGCAGTTTGGTAAAATCAGGTCTTGCACAGATAAGGTCACAGGGGAGATTATGGCTTGCAAATCTATTGCAAAAGATAGATTGGTGAGTGCAGAGGATGCTAAGAGTGTGAAATTAGAGATTGAGATCATGACCAGCCTCTCTGGGCACCCTAATATTGTGGCACTCAAGGCGGTCTTTGAGGAGGAGGCACATGTGCATTTGGTCATGGAGCTCTGTGCTGGCGGGGAGCTCTTTGATCGGTTGCAGAAGCAAGGCAGATATTCTGAGCCTGATGCAGCTCAATTATTTAAGCATCTGATGGAAGTGGTCAAGTATTGCCATGACAATGGTGTGGTACACAGGGATTTGAAGCCGGAAAACATTCTCTTTGCCACCAAGTCTCATTCTTCTCCAATCAAGCTGGCTGACTTTGGATTGGCTACATATTTCAAACCAGGTATGAATTTGATTAATTGCTTGAGTTTGCCTGGTTTCTGCAAATAGGCCTAGGATGGTGGTATCACATCATTTGATTCAAGGTTGTTTAGGATCTTGCCAAACCATAGAAGTACTTTTATACTTTTATACCTCAACATTTGTGAAACAGATTTTGGGAACACCGATGTATAGTTTAAGGGGAAAGTCCGAAAGACGATTTGGGTCGCAACTTTTAAACTCCTCATATGTTAATGGTAAGAATTGACTTGCTTCTCAAATCATCATTGTAGAAGCAAACCAATTCTATCCCTTCTGGCAAATGATGATGGGTTAAAAGGTTGCAATCTGAAACATCTTGTAGTTGAAGATTGTTCATAGGTATTCCAGCTACCTGTATCATCATATTATTACATCATAAGTTATGCTATCTGAGGGTGAAACGTGGTGAACATGAAATTCAATGTGAATTTGTTAAATTGGAAAACTTTATCATACTTATGAATGGGTTACCTCGGTTTGATTAACATAATTTTGTTTTCTTAATCTTAGATTGTTTTTGAACTCTACATGTTTTGTTTATAGCAAGATTTTTGTTTGAAACAGGGCAGAGCCTCCATGGCACAGTTGGAAGCCCCTTTTACATAGCTCCCGAAGTTTTGTCAGGAGGATATGATCAAGCAGCAGATGTTTGGAGTGCTGGTGTAATTCTCTATATTCTTCTGAGTGGGGTTCCACCTTTCTGGGGCCAGACAAAATCAAGGATTTTTGATGCAGTAAGACAAGCCAAGTTGGAATTTCCAAAGGATCCATGGAGGGGAATATCGGCTTCAGCAATGGATTTGATATCCAAAATGCTTTGCACTGATCCAAAGAAGAGACTCACCTCTGTTCAAGTGTTAGGTAGCTTTCTTTCACAACTTCTATGTATTTTTTACAGTTGTTCATTGTGTTTAGTAATGTAATATACATATTCTTTACGCTTTACATATGATAATGAAATCGATGTTTTCTATTTTCCAGAGCATCCTTGGATTAGCAATCCAATAGATGTCTCAAAGCATCCTCCATTTAGACACAATGAGAACAATGGTATCCTCTGCAGCTCTTTGAGGTCATTGGGACCAGAGACAAATTCTTCATTTCGGTTATTGGCTGCCGGCGACCCCATAATAGAAATTCAGCCATCTTTCTGTGTCCAGTCATCATTTTCAGGATTCTTGGTTGGTAGTCAAGTCTCTCAAGTGTCTGGTAGTTTTGTTTTTGATAGATGCACAAAATCAAATGGATCAGAATGCTCACCAGTGACTCCAACCATTTTGAGTTTTGCCTTTGCAAATGTTGATGGCGCATTTGCCTCTGAGCATTCATCATATCCACCTGACAACAAAATTCAGAGTTATTGTTCTCACAGAGGTAAATTTTTATTTTTATTTTTACTGTTTGATGCCTCCTTAGTGCATTACTAATAACCTGAGATTAGGTTGAGATCCAACACGATTGTTTGTGATGAATATGCAGAGTCAAGCTTTGGACATCTCTTTGTGGCAGCAGTCTCTAACAGTATAAGGAGTGTATCTCAGTACGTGATGTCGGTGGAAGAACCTACAAGTGAAACAAGAAAAGTGGCGACATCTACTTCAAGATATCTTACTTCACACAGAGGGAATAGGACAATAGGCTTGGGAGAGCTTGAACAATTGG
Organism: Thuja plicata; assembly: GCA_018584345.1. Taxonomy (NCBI): domain Eukaryota; kingdom Viridiplantae; phylum Streptophyta; class Pinopsida; order Cupressales; family Cupressaceae; genus Thuja; species Thuja plicata. The sequence goes on from MU227000.1 coordinate 2,289,741, forward strand.
ATCTCAAGGTTTCAGATTCCATAATTCGATGGGCTTCATGTACAAGATTGTCCAGTGCCACCTCATTTCAATCTTCATTAGTCTGCTGACAGATGCTATGACCATTATAAGTGTACCATTAACGACTGAAAGTATGACCTCCAAAACCCAGTGTTTAATTAAATCTTTTGGAGGGGCTGTTTGAAGGAGTTTTTAGCTGTGCCTTTGGCAGTCAGAGGGTGTAGTGTTAGTGCGAAATTTAATATACAGGAGTTACTGATGAACTAGTATTATTGTATTTTTATGGGTTGTATACTACAAAAGAAAGTGAAATCCTGTTGTTGCTTGAAGGAGATTGCTTAATTTTGTTTGTAAAATAATATTTATTTTAATGAGTGGATTTTGTAACACTGATTTGCACAAGATTGACATTCTTACATTAGTTTATATTTCAACTGAATTATTTTTTACAGATGGTTTGACAAGCAACATCTAATCTATCTTTACAAGTATGGTATTAGAAGAGATGATTTAGTCTGAAGTGATTATTAACGTATTTTCTATTACCTAACATGACCCTTTATTTTCAGTAATGCATGTCACATCTCTCATCTCATCTGTAATGACCAAGCATGCATCAGGAAGATTTTGACTTGGCCGAAAGTAAAAATGCTATTTAAATTTGTTAGGATATTGATTACAAGTCCGTGACTTGGATGTTTTGGTTCGTAAGAATGGATCAAATCTGTTTCAAGTATAATCTGATCACAGTAACTGTTAAAGTTGATATAATCTGCCTTTGGCATTAAAGTATGGTATTAATCACTGCCCTACCTCAGACCAAAATATACTCTTAGAGATCTTTTGATATCCATGGCTATATAATGATCTGGACAGAAAGAGTTGGGCTAAAAATTATGATTAGATGTAGTTGGTACTTTGTTAGTCCTGACCTCAGGCAGTATATTCTTAACATTAATGATCAGCACTCTTGCCTTAACGTATTTTCATAGAAAATAAGTGCCTAACGAATTATAATCCTTGACATAGGTCCGGCATTTGAAATCACAGGTTTCTTTGATATAGGCGAATGTTTTACATGTTTGAATCCATAGATCTAAATAGCTAGGCTATTCCTTTGTATATTTTCTTGATTGAATTGGAAATAGAAAATTTCTCCTTGTGCACAAAAAGGGCCAAGTGACAAATATTTTGAGCACACAGCCTTACTGAAGGAGATGACCTGTCACGTTAAAATTGATTTTACACCTTTTATTACTGAACATTAAGACGTAGCATCTTGAGGTTGCACAATGTCAAATTCTTGAGAAACATTCTTTGGTGAGGTCGGAAGAATGTTACAATTTTGGGTGTTATGTTTCAAACAATTCACAAGGAACCTGAATGTAGATAAATGAATTTGAGGTTTGCAACCATAGATTTTTGTGTCACACCCAGCTGACCATATGTTTTTGTGCTAAATTGGATTTACAAATGATCCTGCAAGGCTGCAAGATGCTATACAGGAGTGATAAAAATGTCATTTTTGATATTCGCTTATTAAAAAGAATATCAAACCAAAGGATAGAAAAATGCATTAATGGACCAAAGGAGGTATCATATGTCTCCTATTTATTTTCCTGCTCTCAAATATAGATGATGAACAATTGTCTGTTAAACTGTTTAACAACAGCTCGGCCTGTTAGGTCAAATCTGTGAGGTTGCTCTTTTCTTAATGTGGCTATTAAGCATTGTAGCATTAATGGAAGGAGACCTGCTTATTTACAACAGGTCTGATTTAATATAACGTGACTTTCTTCTGGTGGAATTGGGTAACATCCTACAAAATTTCACCTTGCGCACAAAAAGGGCCAAGTGACAAATATTTTGAGCACACAGCCTTACTGAAGGAGATGACCTGTCACGTTAAAATTGATTTTACACCTTTTATTACTGAACATTAAGACGTAGCATCTTGAGGTTGCACAATGTCAAATTCTTGAGAAACATTCTTTGGTGAGGTCGGAAGAATGTTACAATTTTGGGTGTTATGTTTTAAACAATTCACAAGGAACCTGAATGTAGATAAATGAATTTGAGGTTTGCAACCATAGATTTTTGTGTCACACCCAGCTGACCATATGTTTTTGTGCTAAATTGGATTCACAAATGAATCCTGCAAGGCTGCAAGATGCTATACAGGAGTGATAAAAATGTCATTTTTGATATTCGCTTATTAAAAAGAATTTCAAACCAAAGGATAGAAAAATGCATTAATGGACCAAAGGAGGTATCATATGTCTCCCATTTATTTTCCTGCTCTCAAATATAGAGGATGCACAATTGTCTGTTAAACAACGACAGCTCTGTCTGTGAGGTTAAATCTGTGAGGTTGCTCTTTTCTTAATGTAGCTATTAAACATTGCAGCATAAATGGAAAGAGACCTGCTTGTTTAAAACAGGTCTGATTTAAATAATGTGACTTTCTTCTGGTGGAATTGGGTAACATCCTACAAACAGGCATTGAGCTACATAAGCTGTTGACCCTTATTTCATGCATCGACAAAATCCAACAAGGTGCAAAGGCAATATTGAGTTTTCAACATATGAAGTTCTATTTATGAACTACAATTTAGCGTATGAATGGTCCCATCAGAGAAGTGGAAGGTGTGTACGGATTCTTAGGATCAATGCACACGAGATCCACTTTTTCGACTCTTAAAATCCTTTTAAAAATTACATAATTCAGGAGTTTTATCATTGACCTATAACCCACCTACTCCTGAATCATACCTAAAACTCTGATTGACTTTTTGCAAAAATTTTAAAAAAAAAAAAATATTATAAACCTTAATAAAAACCTTATTTATTTTTTTAAGCATCAGGATAAATGTCAAGCTATGTCAATGAACTATCCCTGACATAGCTTGACATTTGAGTGTCAAGTTTTGGAGAGCTGCATTTATAAACCCTAACCCTAACCCACTTTTATTTAACCAGGATTGATGGAATTCAGGGAGAATTAAACTACTCTCAAGCACTGTTAAAACACTCAGCACCGTCTAATCTGTCTACCTTCCATCCCTAAAATCTTTTAACCTAATTTCCACTTGAAGAAAAAAGTAAAAACTGAAAGTCCACCTCGTGTATTGATTATTGCTTTTAATGTTGACTTGCTGTAGGATGAGAGTTAAAAGGTCGTCTGATATTTTGATTTTATTTATTAATCTTTTGTGCAGACAACTGGTTTGGGCCGCTGCCCACATGGGTCAATAATGATCATTTACTAGATCTAACATGATTCTGCTTGTAGGTTTTTCCTCCTTATTCCTACTCCAATATTACTCATTAATATGAATGCAAATAAAAGATAAATGGGTCAACCACTAATCTTAACATCAGATCCCATATCCCATCAGCCATTGACCCTTGGGTGATCATAATGAATATATAAGGTGAATATAGTTGTGTACTATTTTTTTCTCAGAAATAAAATCGTTATATTACATTGATAATATAAATGAGGTTACATATTGTAAAAGCTGTAAAAGCTTCATCCCAGCAATCAATAATTTCTTATCAATGTTATCAAGATATTGATGTTGACGATATGACAAGATACCGAAAAGGAGATGGCTCTGCAACCTGGTGTCGCTTTTGAGGATGACGTCTTCATGATTGCCTCGTGTCCTGTTGTTTATTCTTGTGGATTTCGGTTTGTACTTTTTGATTTTTTTTTTCGTGCTGTGTTTTATGGTTTGCGTTCATTCGTTTTGGTGTGCCCTTGTTCTTCCATCGCTGTGGTTGGGGTTTCTTTTTGCCCCTGACCTGGGTCGCGCGTGTGATGGGAGGGTCGAAGCATGGTGATCCCTCTCAAATTGATTTGGAGGTCATTATGGCTGAAGCAGAGGGTAACATTAATGATAATAGCATTAAAACCACAATTGATGGTGTTTCAGACCAGCCGAGCGAGAAGCTTTCTTATAAACAAGTGGTGGCTGATAATCCTTCATCATTCTTAGATAGTGCAGTTTTTAACAGGGTCTTTAACAGAAAGGTGGTGGAAACAACAAATGGAGATGTGGGACGGGCCTCAGCCCATGGAGGTAGACAAGCCGATGGTGGAGATGCCGAATCTAGTGGTGGCACAGGAGATAATGGTAGGTCTCCTCCTCCTGGTTTGAAGAATCTCTCACTTTCGCACAACGAGGAAATGGTTAGTGCAATAAAATCTGAACAGAATAGGCTTAAAAGTATTGCTATATTCTTTGTTTGTTTGGATAAAGATGCAATTCCCTCAAGGAAATTTTTTGACGAATGGCTGGCCTCAATCTGGGGAAAAAAACTTGGTTTTCATGTCACTTATTGCAGGATGATTCAAAAAGGTTTGTTCGTCGTCTTTTTTAAAAACCATAGTATGCAAGAAAAGGTTTTGGACAAGAAGTTTTGGAACGTTGGTCGTTCATTGTTCAGGGCATACCCGTGGTCGCTGAAAGGCAATTTGGAGAAAGTTGCTGCCAGTTCCTCGCCCAATTGGGTTGAGATTAGAAACCTAAATGTGGAATTTTGGCCATTTATAGCCCATATTTTGAAACCTCTCGGCTCGGTCTTGCAGGTCGAGCAAGCCCGTGTTACCCTTCCCCATCTTAATGCTAGAGTTCTAGTTGCGCTTACACCAGAAGTTGACTTCCCAGATTGTATCTCCCTCGACCTCGAAGGTGAACAGTTTTGTTGGGAGATTCCTTGCTAGGAAATCTTAGTGCGTGTTTCTACTGCAAATGCAACGGTCACTCTAAGAGAGATTGTCCGACCCTAAAATTTGTGCAGAGAGATAAACCCACTTTGGAGACTAATCCTGTGAGTAGCAAAGGTGATATTGGTAGCGTCATAACACCCGTTGGTAATAACAGAGGGAAGAATACCCAAGATAAACCTAACAAGACTGCCTCTAATTCAGATAAGACCACGCCTAAAGAGCTAAGCAAAAACGTGGCAGATTATAATAATGTCTCAAAAGGAATCATGGATAATAATAGATTTGTCACTCTTGCGAACCCATTATTTGATGAAGAATTTGTCGTTGTTCATGCCCAAGACCTTTTAGTGGGCAAGAATCCTGGTACCCTAGATGCCCATCCATCAATTGGTGCTGCAATTGATACCCACAATTGTAATAATGCACTCACCAAATTGAATGCCCAATAGTTAGCCATTGTTTCAATTAATGAGAAAGCTGAGAAGTTCAAACAAGATAAGAAGCACAAACAGCCCCCCTCTGTGGAATACGATATTTCTCCTGAGAATATGCAAATAGTTGCTTTTAATAAAGAAGAACAGTTCACGGAGGTGACTAGAAAGAAAAGGAAAACAGGGGAAAGGAATTCTTTGGCGAATAACAACAGAGGGAGGAAAACTCTTCTCGATTGTTTCAATAAGATGTGCAAAAGCACAAAACCCCTCCTAGGTAGTTACCCATGATGTACATCCATAGCTGGAATGTGCGTGGTTTAGAGATGCCTGATAGGAAGTATACGGTGAGAAGGTGGTGTAACCAACTAGCTCAAAAATATTTCATATGTCTGTAAGAGATAAAAGTGGTAGGCTTTCAAGCCCACACTATTCTTAAATTTTTGTGGGATAAAGCAATCGGGTTTCACTCTAATCATGAGAGAGGCAAGGGGGGTGTCGCTATCCTTATTAACCCTAAATGGGAAGATCATATTGAAAGTCATGGATGCTCTCCCTGCCAAAGGGCCATTTGGGTAAACATCAAATGTGGCACATAAGTGTATGGTATTTGTAATCTATATGCATCTAATTGTTACAGAGAAAGGGCTGGTCTCTGGGAGTGGTGCTCTAGAAATCTACCTAAGCAGCCTTGGGTCTTTGTAGGGGACTTTAACATGGTGGAACACAAAGTGGATAAGATGGGAGGGTTGTCTCATGGATGGAAAGGTAACGAGTTATTCTTCTGGCATAACTTCAAGAGGAAGTTCAATCTTGTTGACCCCATGGAACAAATGCATGGCCAATTTGATGATATCTGGTTCACATGATGTAATAACCAAAAAGGTAAACATAGAGTCTATTGCAGATTGGATAAATGTTATGGGTATGCATCTGCATTCTCATTTATAGCTGAAGGTAGGCATGCCCCAGTGGGGGTATGCCCTGCCTCAATCTCCGACCATTCACCCATTCAAACTTGTATCAGATTTGAAAGAAATGTTGGAGGAGGAGAAGAGGGGAAAATTAGTAAGCCTTTTAAACTCAATATTTCATTACTAGATGATGAAGACAACCAGGATGCCATTGAAATGGTCACCTTCTTAACCAAGCTCTGCAATCCAGTAGATGACTCAATTACACTTTGGGGGAAATAGATTACTACCTGGAAGAACATTTTTCAAGTCATTGGTAAGAAGCTTGCTATAGATAGGAATAAGGAAGAGAAGTGCTGGCAGAGCAGACTAAATGAAATTGAGAGAGAACTACAGGATAGAGGCAATGACAACATATTGGAAACCCATCTAGCTAATACTAAGCACAATATGAGACTCATTCAAAGATATAAAACCTAGGGACAGAAGATTAGAGCCAGAATGAACTGGATGGAAGAAGGTGATAAAGGATCAGGGGATTTCTTCAATATTATTAGAGCTAAGCAAAAGAGAGAGCTGATCAAGGAGATTCAAATGGGGGATACATTCACCAATGATCCTAAGAACATCAGGACTGCTTTTCATCAATTTTACAATGAGTTGTTCACTTCAGAGGTCACCACTGACAGTCAGAGATCCCTTGAGCAATGCCTAAAAATCATACCCAAGAAGCTCTCTCTTGAGGATATTGTAGCTCTTAGCAAACCTTTGACCCTTGGAGAGATTTTTGCAACAATTGACTCTTTTTCCAATGGCAAAGCTCCAGGATTGGATGGACTCCAAACTGAGTTCTACAAAAGAAATAAAGCTTGGGTAGGGGTAGAATTGCTGGGAGTCTACCAAGAGGCTTGGAAGAAAGGCTCCTTAGGGGTTAACATTAACAAGGGGATGGTCAAGCTCCTCCCCAAGGATGGGGATAAGACGCTGGTGAAGAACTGGAGACCTATCACCCTTCTAAACCTCTCCTATAAAATTCTTGCTAAAGCCCTAGCCAGGAGGGTTGCCCCCTGTTGGATAAGTTTATATCACCAACACAAACTGGATTTATACAGAGCAGGTACATTTTGGAGAATCTTGTCACTAGTTGGGAGGCAATGCATTGGGCTAAATCTGGAGGGTAGGAGGTAGCTATGGTGTTGCTGGATTTTGAAAAAGCATATGATAGAGTAGAATGGAACTTTGTACTTGGTATGTTAAGAGCATTTGGCTTTCCTACAATTTACTGTAACTGGATCAACATCTTATTTAAAGATGCTTCCATTGTCATAGATGTGAATGGGGAGTTATCTGATCCAATAGTTCTGTAGAGATCTATTAGACAAGGATGCCCGATAGCCCCCTCATTATTTGTTATTGCTGCTGATGCTATGTACTATATTCTTAGGGCACAAAACATGGGACCCCCAATCAAGGGAATCTCTCTCCCAAACAGAGAAGAACTTATAAATATACAGTTTGCAGATGACACAATTGTCTTTCTAGGATTGACAGAAAGCAACTTTGATCATGCTATAGAAAGGATCAATTTCTTTTGCAAAGCCTCGGGATCCATAATATCTCCACATAAATCCACAGTGCTTGGATGGGATAATGAATCTCCTGTCTGGTTAAATGGTAAAGGATGGCAGTGGGCAGGACCTAATAAAATTGTAAGATACCTAGGGATACCATTCTCAGTGGAACCAAACTTCGGGAATATGTGGGACTGGATTTATGACAAAATTAACAGGAAGCACATTAAATGGCAGACATAGACACTTTCCCTTGCTGGGAGAATGCAAGTAGTTCAAAAAGTTCTATCAGCCCACCATATATATTATGTATCAACATGGCTTTTTGCAAATGCTCAAACTAATTTGTTAGAGAAGATTATGAGAGATTTCTTGTGGTCAGATGGAAAAGGGAATAGAAAAAGACACTGTGTAGAATGGGATTGGTGTTGCCAAGAGAGGAGACAGGGGGGCCTGGGGCTAAAAGATATCAAAGTTCATGGGGCTGCTTTGGCAGCCAAATGGATTATTAAAGCCATGTGGGGAAATGAGCCATGGAAGATTCTTATTAGAAACAACATTGAGAGGTCCAGTATCAAGAAAGGGAAATAGTGAAAGGATATCCCAATTTGTGACAAGATGTTGGGAGAGTACAAAATGAGTTTATTTGGTTCTAAAATCTTCCAGTTTCTCTGGAAAGCTTGGACTCAAGTGAGAAAAGGTATTTCGGAGTGGGGGGCTGTTGGGGGTCCTCCCTTCTTTGCTGTTATAGACAGATCAATTTGGTGGGGGTTGTATTACAATGGCAAACCACTGGCCCTCACCCAAAGCTGCTCCGCCAGAGGTTGGAAACTGAAAGGTATATCTAGTTTACAGGATCTGTTGACAGATGGACATTTAGGGACTTGGGAACACATTAGCTCCAAATACAGTATCCCGGTGTCCCAAAAGAAAACCTACACACTCATAAAAAAGGCTGTTAATGAAGAAATTAAAGGGGATTTAATAGACACAGCAACATACCTCAAGAAGTGTAAATGGAATGATGGCACACTACTGTCTGACTCTTCTTCCAAACAACTATACTGCATTCTTAAGGAGGAACCCTCTATCACCACACACATGACTCAGTGTTGGGGGCATTTGAACCCCTTCTCCAGTTGGCAATTTTTTTTGAATACTTTTGGAAAGGCAAAGTTGAACCCAAGAAACTTTTCTTTAGATGGTTGGTCTTGATTAAGAAACTTGCAGTGGGTCATGTCTTGTCTTCCATTGGTTTATCCCCTGTCATTTGTAACTTGTGCAAGTCAGTTGAAACTTTTGAGCACCTTTTTTTTGAATGTTTGTATGCTCGTAAAGTCTAGTCTATTTTCCTTGGTTCTCCTTTTTTATGGAATTGCAAATCTAGTATTACTTGGTGTGAAATTCTGGCAGGTTATGTTGAAATGTTTGACTCAAAGCTTAATTGTTTCTGGTTTTCACTGACTTGTGAGATTTTGTGGGTGCTTTGGAAGGACCAGAATAGAGAGATTTTCCAAATGGAGAAGAGGAACACTACTGAGTTTAATTTTAAACTCACACATTTTTATATTATGACACAGGTATCCATGGTGCTTAACATACCCAAAAGCAAGTTTATGATGCTGGTTAGGGAAGGCAGCCTTATGATACACAAGGATGAGGTCCAAGCTGCACAGTACATTGTCGATCACCAAAGCTTTCCGGCCCCTTCCGAAGTAGATGACTTGGACAGTCTTCTGGGTAGTAAGAGACCTGATCCTAGAATTCAGATGGACAGTGCTGACAACCAAGTTGAACAAGAGGAGTGGACAGAGAATGTACCAGTTGCAAACCGCGAGCAAGAAAATACCCTTCCAGAGGCACAGTATGAAAGCTCGTGGGTCCCAAGGGACAATAGCATCCAAAATGATGGATGGTAATAGATGTTTCAAACAACACCATCTTTTTGTAAACTTGATAAGCTTAGTAGTATAGATCCGTAACTTGCTTAAAAGACAGTAATTTTCACCTCACCCCCTCAAATTTGTAACTGTATATGTTATGGGGGTTGTGAGTAAATATTTCAGACTCTGATACCAATGTTACTTGTATATGGTTTTAACTATCTTAATATAAAAAAAAAGAGCTGTAAAAGCTTTGCAGGGAGGAAAGACAATCAGGGAAAAAGACAAAAAGATTGGAAGAAAAAGCTATAACTCGAGTTCACTAGAATTCTTCGAGTGTTCAGTAATATCTCATCTATCTGCAGCCAGTTGTAAACTTGTCTTAGAAAGTGCATCCGCTGTCAGATTATACTCTCTGTAAACATCTACAAGGGATAGATAGATAGATAGATAAAATTTTAACGTCCACAAGGCTAAACATAGTCTATGGGACAGCAAGGCAACTTAAGCCGACTTCAATAACTCGGTTCGTTTCTTGTGCAAGTTGATGATGAGCCCACCTAACTTCTCAATGTACTCCTCGCTGAATAGGTTATGCCAAGAGCTATCAGATATAGTATCTACAAATCTATCCATGTTGTCCTTATAGGCTTCACATTCTAAAATAAAGTGATGTTCGGTTTCCACTTTCTCAGAATTGCAAAACATGCAAATTCTCTCTTCCCAAGCCTCCTTTGGCCTCTTCCAACGCCCGGTCTCACAACGGAGTTGATGAGAGTTGGTTCTTAGCTGAGCAATAAGAATTTTAGCTCTCAAAGAAATGTTGGCTCCTATGTACGCCTTTTGGAGTTGATCATATGCAGGGTTGAACTCATTGATATAATATATTTTCTTTCTTCCAATCCCATTTCCCCAATTTCTCTTGTAAAATTTCTCCATAACGGAGACCTTTATTTCTTTGTTATTTGTGGGGCACATATTGAATTGGATATTCCATTTACTCATCCACTTGATGTTTTGTTGCATCTACGTCTTTTTTCGTTTACACAATGTATCATTAAAGACAACGTTAGACCATCTATCTCCTTCCATTTTTTCGATTATTTTTAGGTAGCCTATGAGGTGAACCATAGCAAGTGCCTCGATAGGGGCAACCCCCATTTCACTTAGCATGATATCATATGGGAAGGTGCTTTTGATTTTAAATTTGCTTGTGATCAAATGCTTTTGGATTCCCTTGATTTGCTTCTATTGTGCTATTGAAGTGCTGCTGGCCCATAATTCACACCCATAAAGAACAACTGACAACACAAGAAGACCAAACAAAGTTTAAATAGTTTTCCAATCCCAAACCTCCACTTCACGACACCTGTTTTGAAGAGCATAAAATGCTTTCCATCCACCTAATGTCCTTTTATTTTTGCACTCTGCCCAACTTAGATTTTTGTTGAAATCAATGCCAAGATATTTATATTCCGCAACTTCCTAAAGAACGCTGCCACCAAAATAGAATTCATGTTGATGCTATTTTTTATTATTAGAGAAAACCATAACTTTAGTCTTGTTGATATTAACCTGCATCCCCACCGTTCTGCAAAAACGCTCAAGAGATAATAAATGTTCTTGCAAACCACAGGCAGATTTGACAATCAAAATGAAATCGTTTGCATAGAAGAGCAGCTTGATATATAAGCAAAAGAAGAGCAGCGAAGATTAATCAAATCTTTTTTAGTTAATAGAAATAAAATTTTCACCCTATAGATCTCGTTTATCCATTTCATAACAACTTTGTAATCTCCAAAGACTTGAAAATTATCTAAGGTTCCGTCCTTTACCAAAATTAACAATATTTATGTGTTCTATTGCACCAAGAAAGATCTGAGAGATGCTATGGTGCTTACCCAAAAGACAAAATTCTCTAGTAGAGGATAAAACCATTGCCTTATTTTATGTTGTGGACTTTTCTATTAACATGTATACTTCTTGTTGATAGATTACTTCACCTCCACTCTTTTTCCACTCATTCATTTGCTATAAATGAAAATGGATTGCAATAGGAAAGCGTACGTCAGGAAAATTTTGAAGAGAATTTCGACCATTTTGCGACAATTAATTATTTATTTATTCCTGACTTTTCTCATCTGGTTCAAGGTGATCGATTATCTTATTATATCCTGATTTTGATTGCTTCCATTCTACAATAAAATTCAAATTTGACTTTGATACTGCCCATCGTCTTACGTGCCCAACACCAAACATTATTCCATATTCTGAAGTCAACAGCAACCCGTTAAAAGTGCATACCTTTATGTTAAGATTGGGAATGCTAATCATGAATTATAGTCATTTCATATCTTTATCAATATCCATCTCCAAAAATACTTCAATGAATAAAATGAGTGTTTTTTTTTTTTAAATTTTTAAAATGACACTTTTAAATATTGTTACAAGAGGGTATTGAATGAATAGGTGAAATTTGAGATTATTGAATGAATGATATGTAATTAGTGTTTTTTTTGTGGAGTGTCTAAGTATTACAATTATTTACTATGGTCATTTTGAAGAAAAAATGTTTGTGTTGTTAGATATTAAGGTGTCTCAACCTTAACCATTTTGTTCATTGTAATTATTTTTTGTTTAATGTTTAAATTGTATTTTCTTGTTTGTAATATTTGTTAATCTAGTAATATGGCATGATGAGTTGTCTTCATGCTATGAGGTGAACATGGAAGATGACAAGAGTGTATTTTGTCCTTATATGGACAAGGAGGTATACTCTCACTTTAGTAGAGATATTTTGCCATGTGTCAACATCTTAGAAATCTGTGTAAGTCATTATTGTATGACAAATTCTTATGATAGGTTATGAATGACTCTTATGACAAGTTGGACAAGTGTTAGAAGACGTTTTGGGTTATGACGAGTTGTAAGAGAATCAATTAATTATATTCATTTATGGTGGATTCTCTTACAGTTGCAAGCATTGCCATATATGACAGATTTTATGACATCTGTAAGGTGCGTAAGAACATCTATCATACCTATTATTAGCAAAAAATAAGTGCTCAATTTTGGAGATATGCAAGAGAGGTTAGAAAAGATAATCAATTGATTAGAGTAGATTTTAAAGGATCGTGTGCATACTTTCATGCGTTTAATGTTTTGACCTAGATAAGATTTCTATGCAACCTCCAAAATTTTTTTAAGTAATCTTTAAAACATGTAATGGTCACAATATAAATATTGGGTTGCAAAATGTATGAGGAGTTGACAAAGTGCCAAAGGATGGAGGATCCAAGAATGGACAGTCCAAATCTTGCTGCCAAAACAACAACACAACGAAACATAACCATAACAGAGAATAGAATCAACATTCAATTTATTGCAACATACCGGGCTGTAAGGCCTTCTCGGTTACAACCAATTACAAACAATTACAATAGTAATTCAAAAAGATCCCTCTTAGATCCAACCCAACCCTAGCTAGTCAGATCTGAAACAACATGCTACATAAATCTAATAGAAATATCGAGCAAGATCTGAACTTGTGCACACAGGCCTCCAAGCAATCTTCTTGTTCCTAAGCCTCAACCCTAGCTCTTCTTACAGATTCGCAACTCCAGATTCCTAACTTTAATATCTGTTGACTTTCTCTATCTGTTATGAAAAATCCCCCCTCAAGAATCCACAAGACCCCCTTACTTATACCCAACTAAGCCACAAGTCGGCCTAGTAAATACAAATAAAATAAATCCTTACATCAATTATATTCAAGCCACAAGTTGGCCTGCAACCGATAATAAATGCACATAGGATAAAGATCTAAGACCCAAATAGGCCCACACACAACCTCACGATCGATCCATGTCACGATCACACACTATACATATTAAATGCACCAAGTCGGCCTCCCAGATCCAAAAGAACACAGGTCGGCCAACCAAAATCCCAAGCACCAGTAAAACAACCAGCAATGCCGAGCACCAGTAAACCAACCAGAAATGCCGAGCACCGACAAACCAACTAGCATTGCCGAGCACTAGCAAACCAATCAACGTTGCCGAGCAATAGGAATGCCGAGTCCCTCCAGCGACCAAGTCACTCCAGCGACCAAGTCACTCCAGCGAACAAGTCCCTCCAGCATGCAGGATTGCCATCTACCCTAGGATGCTCCTGCATCAGACACCCTAGGTGCAAAAATATGTTCTTAAAGGTTGGAAGAACATCTTACAGGATTCAACACATAAACCACAAACTGGTTCTTCACATACATGTCCTCAAAGTCTTCAACACTCTTTCTCTGGATCCACATATGCTTTCTTTGCCTTCTCAAGTCCTTCCTTGACAATCCACATGTTTGTTCTCCATACTGATCTCTAACCCTTTCAGAATCTTTCAACTCAAATCGGCCCCTAAAGCTCAGGTTCCTCCTACCAATTTCTTCATTCCGCAAAGGCATTAATAAAAATTTTCGGTCATCCTTTTCAACAGAAAACACATTCTTGACACAATCATGCACAGCCTTGCAATCATACTGCCAAGGTCTACCGAGCAATATGTGACAACTACTCATGTCCACAATATCACACAACATTTGATCCTTATACTGGCCAATCAGAAAGTCAACAAGACATTGCTCCCTCACTTCCAAAGCATTTACATCTCGCAACCAACCAATCCTATAAGGACAAGGATGTCACTCTCTGCAAACCAAGTTTCTGAACCATTTCCTCAGCAACAAGTTTATTAGTACTATCACCATCCACAATCACATTGCAGAGTTTACCCGCAGACTTACAACGAGTCCTAAACAAATTACTCCTTTGACAAGGTTCCAGTAGTTTCTTACCAAATAGTACTCGCCGAGCCAACAAACTGTCTCCTCCTTGTTCAGGTTCATTCAAGTCTCCAGTCTAATTCACCACATTATCTCTTCGGTTACCAGTCTTTTGGGAACATTCATTAGCTCCATGTCCTTCACCACAACAAAAAAAAGTACCTTTAAAGGCAACCTTACCCGTCCTCTTCCTCGGTTCAACAGGTTTTGGTTCATCTTTAGTAGTTGGCTTATCCTTGACCAAGTGATCTTGTTTCCCCTTCCCTCTAGATCCACCTTGATGTTTCCTCTTCAACTTATCTTCTTCCTTCAGAGCATACTGATAAGCATCCTCAACCGAATCAATCTTCAGCATACCAATCTCATCCTTAATATTGAATCTCAAACCATTCACATACCGAGCTACCTTCTCCTTGGAAAGTTCTCTATGACCAGACTGAATAGTCAACTTATAGAACTCCTTGGTATAATCCTTCACAGAAAAATCCTTCTGTTTCAGATTCTGCAACCTCTTAAACAAATCAAGTTCATAGTCAGCAGGTATGAACTTAGCCTTTAACTTAGTCACCATCAATCTCCATCTAGTGATCTTGAGTTCACCTTCTTCTTCTCCATCTCTCTGCAATTCTTTCCACCAAAGAGCAGGATGTCCTTTTAGCTTAGTCTATGCCAATCTTACTCTGAGTGGATCACCAATATCCTCTAACTCAAAGTAGTCTTCCAATTCACCAATCCAATCAATCGGGTCTTCAGGATTCAAAGTACCTGAGAAATTAGAAACATCCATCTTATGC
>MU227000.1:2340648-2352105 GCA_018584345.1 Thuja plicata
GTAGCCACATACCATGCATATAGAAAATAGAGAATGACACAATGATTTACCCTGGGGAAAACCTTTCGGTAAAAAACCCCAGCACTCCAAAACCTGCACAATGTATTATCTTCAACACAACGGTTACTACACACTTGCAATGCAAGTTCTTTCAGGAGACAATAGAAAATCTAAGACAAATCTAGTAGCACCAAATCATACCAACAATACGCTCTTTTCGTATCCTTTCTTGTAACCCTAAAAAACACTTATATCACGCACTTTCCTTTTTAGGGCAACTTCCAAGGATAGTCGTAGTAGGGTTTTACCATTCTTTGAGAAAATAGGAACCCTAAATTTTTTTTCAAGGTGATGCCCTGAACCCCACGGTTGGGAATAAAAGGAGGAAGAGTGTAAAGTACTCAACTTTATCAGTTTCCACATGTCTTGCATGTCTTCACTTGTCATCGAAATCTCCTAGAAATAGCTCTTACGTGTCATAGGAATCTGTCATAACCGTTTCATCCATGATCTCCTTACAGACAATTCAAGATGCCAACACATCAAGTGGAGTGACACATCAACATGCCAACTAGACATGTACACTCACACTTAATTACATTATTTGCAAGAAAATACATTTTACAAAACAAATAATAAGAATAGGAATTATCCAAGTTTGAGACACCTTATTCCTAACACTCTGTTAGGAGCTTCCAATACCTTTGTTAGGGGATCACCTGATGAAGAGTGACTAGTACCTTGTTAGAAGTACAAAGAGACCTATTAAGATCTACCTTACTGCTCAAGGTTTTAGAAATCCTTCTCAGAAGTCACCGTGTTAGATGATTTTTCAAAATACTTGTTAAAGTACACCCTGTTAAGGGATTTAACCTTGCTAACCTATTAGAGTTAGCCTTGAGAAATGAAATCAAATCACTGATCTAGAATAGCACTGCTTTCTAGTAAGATCTAATTTAGTTTCTAAACTCTTAACGCAATACTCTGCCTTTGTCTGTGATCACAACTGTTATCAAATTTTTGCCCAGGCTCAATTTTCCACCCCATCGTTCTTTCAAAAAAAATCAACGACTGATGAGTTAATGACACGTGAATGCAAATGTGGCTCCTAGGAGGGTTTGAGCCCAACATGTCAGTTGAAGGAAAGATGCACATAAACATAACAAATATCGAAAGCTCTAGTTGAATTGTTCGTAGGAGATGAGTAATGGATTTATCCCACATTCATCTTGTGGTGTTTTTTACATTGCTTATATGTGCCAACCCACTCATTATGAGTTTCGAAAGGAATTCAGGCCTTTTGGAAGCTCATGCATGCGGTGGGCAGTTTGGTGAAGGACAGTTCAATGACATGGAGGTGTATTTTGTGGGCCCAAGGTGATGTAGCAGTGACATGGTAGATTGGTAACAAATCAATGCATGCCACGTGACACAAGCGGTGATGAAGATGATGATGTGGCCATTGAAGTGGCAGTCAAGCATGGCTTGTAGTGGTGATATCAAGTGCTAATCATGAGGTCGCAATTTTCCCAAGATGTGAGCAATAA
Source organism: Thuja plicata (assembly GCA_018584345.1). Taxonomy (NCBI): domain Eukaryota; kingdom Viridiplantae; phylum Streptophyta; class Pinopsida; order Cupressales; family Cupressaceae; genus Thuja; species Thuja plicata. The sequence goes on from MU227000.1 coordinate 2,342,196, forward strand.
GTGCTGCAAGTTGGTGACAAGTAGTTGCTGTTAGTTGTCGCGAGGTTGCCACAGTTTGTGGCAGTCAACAATTGAAGCTTAGAGTTGGAGACTACACTAGTCGCCAACTCACAATAATCAATAAAGATAGAAAAAGACGTTGGTGAGATCGAGATGGCGGTTAGTTTCCAGGTCATGATGGTCTGAGGCGATTGGAGGTTAAGGGCCATGAGATGGCGAGTAAACGGTTGTGAGGTTATGATAGTTATGGGTCCTAGCATAAAGTGTTGGTGAATTGGTGAGTAAGGGTTTTCTCCAGCTCGCGACAGTCCAGGAAGATAACATAAAAGGTTGGAGAGTTAGCAAGCAGTTTCCACATGTCTAGGGATGGCCCCTATGTATCCATCGAACACTTTAGTCATTGAAGGTGCTTTCCCCGAGTTGTTTGATAATCTATTTTACTTGATTCCAGGGTAGGTGGGTCCCAGTGGCCGATCTACCTTTCAATTAAATTGAGGCCTCGACTTAGGAGTTATGTCTTGCCTGATGGCTATTTTTACTCGATGGATACAAATCACGAGATGTTTCCAAGTGTCCTGGTTCATCGTAGGCTGAAGAAGGGTGGGGCAAGGTGCTAACATGCTGTGTATGGTGATGTTTTATTGGTTGGTGCTTGGGCCCATTGGAAGACGTGGAAGATAAGTGTTAAATTTATTGCTTTGTCGCTGGCTCATGGGATGAAAGGGAATATGCTTCTCAAGCTAGACAACTAGCGAGTGACTGCCACCTGTCCAAAATCATAAAGGTAGGGCTTGTCTCCTTCTCACGATAGTTTAGGATGGTAATATTTATAACTGGCATGTTGGAGATGAGGGAGCAATGATGATGATTCATTTTTGTCGTGAGATCTCGGGTTATGATTTGGTTAGTTGTTTCTGCCCGAGAAATAGCGACTGGGTGCCACATGTATTAGAGTGTTATGGTTAAATGGATTGTTGCAAGTTATTATTGGGAATCCTCATTTGGGTTGAGAGCTAGCAACTGGGCACCACAAGTCCAAGTTTTTTTGTCATGATTATTCCAGGGAAGGAGTGAGCTATTGCCATGGGTCTGAATCCAACTAATGTTTGAAGGGTGGCAAACAAGTGGCGATAGATAATTTGTTGGATTTGTTAAGAGAAATACATTGTCTTGCTATGAGCACTAGGTCATTCGAGAAATTGAGAGGATGGAGTCAAATGCAGATCAGATATTTTGAACAAGATCATATATCATCAAGTTGATGGATAGAAAGAGGCACATGGAAAGGAGCTTAAAATTCTTCATCCATATCAAATCTCCAGTTCTCAGTTGCAGCTCTAGTAAGCTTTTTTGTCGGCTCTCTTCAAATTTTTAGCTGGTCACGCTCTTCACAGGATTGTGGTTGTTGAGCAGTTAGTGTTTTCCCCTAAGTGATCCATAGTTTGTTTCAATCCCTATTCTATACAAGGATTTTCAAGATCATTTAGAACAAAGTTCCTTTTTTTTGTAGTTTTCTGCATTTGTTTCATAACTCTCGAGTTCTTCCTTATGCAAATTTTCTGCATTTCAAGTGACTTTTTGAAGTCCTTTTTCAATTCTCCTACATATGTTTTGTAACTCACTTTGGGAATGAAATACAGATTACACCTTGGATACCATTTAATGGCTCAATCTTTTCCATCTTATTCTTGTAGGTTTTGTGTGTTTTTTCTGATTCGTCAAACTACTCGTGAAATTTTTTTCTCTTTCCTTGGAGTTTTGTTTTGGATTTTATCACCTTGTCTATTATTTGTATGTTTTATGCAGGTCATTAAGTGTGCCATGAATGTGTAAGTGACTCCTCAAGAGTGAATTCTTCTTCCTTTTGTAGGTCAGGTGCACCTAGGTCTCTTAGTGAAATATTGATGCATGCTGTAATAATTTGTGCAAGCTAAGTCTATGTAAATGGTAAACTAGTGTGTGCCACTCTGTGATTTCATGTCCTAAAAATTAATCTTGGTGCATCATCTTAGTAGTTTTAATTCTAGTTTAAGTTCATACAATCTTTCTTCCTCTTTTCCCATTAAGAGAGAAGTTTTAGTAAATCTAGTAGGTGAAGCATCATATAGGAACTGACCTAGAATCCAGAGATTCACTCCAACTATTGAGTGACCCACTACTCAAGAGTGTTTCCATGTTCCTCCAGAAATCTAAGTTCAGAGAATTAGAAAGGGTTCATTTTTAAGAGACAACAACAACTACCAAAAACATGAACAACAATCCTAAATCATTGATTTAACATTCCTTTATATATATATAATTTAATTTGATTAAAATATTAAAAATAATCCACAAGTCATCCCTTAATTTTTACTTAAAATATGAAAATCTGTGCCAATAAAACTTAAGAAGTTGGCTCAACACGTAATACAAACATTTAATATAAAAAATTGACATTAAATTAACCGCCTTGACCATTTGATAATCACGAACCAATCAGTAACTGAACCGGTTCATATAGAACAATCATCAAAATACTAACTTTCACAAAAAGTTTAGTTAACTGTCACGGTCATACGTCTGGACTATTATGACCATAGGAATGCACTAGTAACAATCGCATCTCCCAATTTTATCACCATCTCGAGTGCTATTCAAAATGGTTTCTAGCCATTGTCTTCCTATTCGCCTGTCATAACACTTAGCATATCTGCTTCACATATTCATCCTGTCGATTGATAACTGTAACCTATTCACCAAAACTAATAGAGTTAATAATCTACCATCAATGACAAACTTAAACTCATCATTTCACCTCCAAAATCCATCATAATTCCAACACGTATTTTGTAAGGGGTTCTAGGACACATTAATGTTTCCTAGGACCCCTTAGACCTCTTACAACCCCTTAGGACTTCTTACCATACATTAGTGTAAAGGGGTCCTAAGGGGTGTTAAGGGGTCTGTGTAAACAGTAATGTGTCCTAGGACCCCTTACCATACATTAGTGTACTGTAAGGGGTCATAAGATGTCACAAGGGGTCCTAATACACATTACTATGTACCAGGGCCTCTTGAGACCCCTTATGACCCCTAAAGTGTATGGTAAGGGGTTCCAAGGGGTCATAAGGGGTCCTAGGACACATTAATGTTTCATAAGACCCTGTATCATACATTAGTGTATGGTAAGGGGTTGGAAGGGGTCATAAGGGGTCTTAAGGGGTCTAAGGAAACATCAATGTTTCCTAGGATGCATTAAGATCCCTTACGACCCCTTACCATACATGAATGTATTGTAAGGGGTCTTAAGGGGTCCTAAGACACATCAAGGTGTTCTCGGACCCCTTACGACTATGATAAATTCGTGTATGGTATGGAGTGATAAGGGGTCCTAGGACACATTAATGTGTCCTAAACCCTTTATGACCTCTTAAGACCCTCGAGGATCCATTACCATACATTGGTGTATGATAAGGGGTCCTAATGTGTCTTAAGGGTTCCTAGGATAGATTAATGTGTTCTACGACCCCTTAAGGTCCCTTAGGACCTCTTACCATACATTAGTGTATGATAAGGGATCCTAACTGGCTATAAGAGGTCATAATGAATCCTAGGACACATTAATGTGTCCTTGAACCCCTTAACACCCATTAGAACCCTTTAGGACCCCTTACCATACATTCTAGGGGTTGTAAGTCATGTTAAGGGGTCCTAGGATACATTAATGTGTCCTAGGACCCCTTATGACCTCTTACAACCCCTTAGGACACCTTATTAGTGTATGGTAATGTGTCCTAAGGGGTCCTAAGGGCTCTTAATAGGTCACAAAACACATTAATGTGTCCTAGGACCCCTTAAAACCCCTTAGGAACCCTTATGATACACCAATGTATGGTAACAGGTCCTAAGGGGTTGTAAGAGGTCACAATGGTTCCTCGAACACATTAATGTGTCCTAGAATCCAGTAAGACCCCAAAGGACCCCTTAGGACCCCTTACCATACATTAGCGTATAGTAAGGTGTCCTAAGGGGTCATAAGAGGTCATAAGGGGCCCTAGGACACATTAATGTGTCCTATGACCCCTTAAGAATTCTTAGGACTCCTTAGGATCCCTTACCATGCACTAATATAGGGTAAGGGGTCCTGAGGAGTCTTAAGTGGTCAAAGGACACATTAATGTGTCCTAGGACCCCTTATGACACCTTAGGATCCTTAAGGACTCCTTTCCATACATCTTAGAGCTTGTAACGGGTCTTAAGGGGTCCTAGGATACAATAGTGTTTCCTAGGACCCTTTATGACCTCTTACCACCTCTTTGGACCCCTTACCATACACTAATGTATGGTAAGTGGTCCTAGGACACACTAATGTGTCCTAAGACGTCTTAACACACCTTAGGACCCATTACCATACACCAATTTATGGTAAGGTTTCCTAAGATGTTGTAAGGGGTCATAAGGGGTCCTAGGACACATTAATTTGTCGTAGGACCCCTTAACACTCCTTATGACATTTAAGATGTATGGTGAGGGGTCTTGAGTGGTCATAAGGGGTCCTAGGACACATTAATGTATCATAGGACCACTTAACAACAATTACAACCCATATTATTTATGGTAAGGGGTCGTAAAGGGTCCTAAGGCATCCTAGGACACATTAATTATGACTCCTTACAACCCCTTAGCACCTCTTACCATACACTAATGTATGTTAAGGGGAACTAAGGGGTTCTATGACACATTAATGTGTCCTAGGACTCTTTATGACCTCTTATGACCCCTTATGACCCCTTACCATACACTAATGTATTATAAGGGGTCGTAAGGGGTCTTAAGGGGTTATAGGACACATTAATGTGTCCTAGAACCCCTCATGACCTCTTAATACCTCTCTCTCTCTGTGTGTGTGTGTGTGTGTGTGTGTCTCTGTCTCTCTCTCTCTCTCTCTCCTTTTTATGGGCTCTCCCTCTATCTCTCCCTTTCTTACCCTTTCTCTCTCCCCCCTTCTCTAAGCTTGTGCAATGTATCAATGATCCATTTGATGCTACATGATCATGTTAAACCCATGCCAATAAAATCTTATCTTACTTTTACAAGATTCAATTTCATTCAAAAGTGGCAACCACATCTTGTTTCTTGCCAAATCTTTCAATGTCACTTAGTTGACAACTGCAATATTATGTATCTTTTAAATGGGTTGTTGTGGCCTTGAACCATCTATGGAAACACCTTCAATTGGAAGACTAAAAGCTAGGAACAACCTAGTTGGGTTTTTCAACTCACTCGAACATTCCAAACCACATCGTATTGGTGTGTCCCTTAAGGTTCATAGAGTGCAAAGATTGTAAATCTTTGATGAAACAATTATTAGAGCTCGTGCAACGTATCAATGATCCATCTGATGCTACATGATCATGTTATTGATGCCCACAAAATCCTCTCTCAATTTAGTGAGATTAAAACTCATTCCAAAGTGGTGGCCACATCTCGTTTCTTGTCAAAGCTTACAATTTTGCTTAGTTGAAAGTTCCAAGATTGTATATCTTTTAAATGGATTATTGTTGCATGAAAATATATGTGCCAAGACCTTATATTGGGTGACTAAATGCTAGGAACAACCTCGTTCGGCTTTGTAACTCGCTCGGACATTCTAGACCACACCGTACAGATGCATCCCTTAAGGTGCATGTTACATATTTTTCCCCTCTAGGTCAAAATAATCCACCTGGGTCCTAGTTAGTCTAAAGAATTATGTTTTAAAGGTTAATTTGATGCCCCTAATGATTTAAAGGTTCATTAAAGGAATGTTAAAAAAATGAGCCTTCAATGACTACTACAGAACTAGATCAACCACAAGATTGTCCAACCATTTTATTAACAAACAATGAACTACAAAGCCAACAAAGAATAGTATATTATGTTAGATAATCATATATTGATGTACATTTATTTGCCTTTTGCATTAACCATTTCACCCAAAATTTGTGGAACTAAAGTTGTATGGAATGAAACATATGTGTTTCCATAAAGTATGAATCATACAGTACTAACAATATACATACATACATACATACATACATCCAAGAATAAATATAAGGCATGAGAAATCTACAAAGCATAAGATATCCACATAAACATGAAGTAGTATACAATCAATACTCATGAGACATGAATTGCATACTTAAAATATAAACTATAAATACTCGTAGGACATGAAGCCAAAAATATGTGTCCAATAATATCATACATGCAATATATCCAATTTAATTAAATAGACTTCCTGAAAGCCAAATGGATGTAGTACATATCACATAAAAAATATATAAAATATATGTCCAATAATTCCATATGGTCATACAATATATGTGTCTAATCTAGTCAATTATCAGGAGGGAAAGAAAACAAATCTTGAGTTTACTTTGAATGTCGTGTGGATGGAGATTCATTAGATGCTGGAGTCTTGTGAGTGCGCTCACTCATACTCCTCTCTAGATTCTTCAGAAGCTCCAGCTGATAAACTAAAAAATATAAACATCAATAACTAATATACATTGAAATTTAATTATAGGATGACATACAATACAATATTCTCTTACTGCATATAAATAGTCTTTATGTTCATCCAAGGGAGGGGCATGCTGACGATATGGAGTTACAAGTCCCTAAAACAACAATCAAAATAATAATTAAAATACATACATGAATATCATGAATATTTTTGATACAAACCATTTAAACAACAATTAATATTAAGTAATCTTTTTTCATACCCCGGTCAATGCTTTGGAACTCGCTACAGTTGCAGCAACCCCATGATCTAAAGAGCCACGAATAATCAGTGGAGTATCCAATGTCAACAACTGAAAACAAAATACCAAGATTATTATGTAGTTATCAAGAATACCTTTTATTTTTACAACACCACTAATGAATAAATGATACCTCCATGAAAGTGTCATGACATCCTTCGCTGTGTTCTATGAATGTCGAGGGTCTAGGACTACACTAATGCACATGCACAATGAGTTGTGATACAACCATTCATATAATTACATACTACTCAAATGTAATAATTATAATGCTTTATTAGATATATACCTGTGGACTCGATGTTGTCATGACAAAGGGGGGTAAAGGAACATTACCACTGCCATGAACACTTTGACTCTAGATTTTGATCATAATTATTCTACTAATTTAGTTATTTATTAATTAAATATAATCAATTAAATCAAATTGACATGCAAATAAAGAAACCTTCGTGAAAGTGCCACGACGTCCTTCAGTGTGTGTTGCGAATGTTGAGGGTACAGATGTAAACTAATACACATGCATAGTGAGTTATGAGACAACCATTCATATAATTACATACTACTCACATTTAATAATTAAATAATGTTTTTTTAGATACCTAGATGTGGACTCGATGATGTAATGGAAAAGGGGGCTGGGAGAACACTGCCACTGCCACCGAAACACTGACCCTAAATTTTCATCATAATCATTAGATGCTAATTTTGGTATTCATTCATAAATTAAATATAATTAAATTAAATGAAATTGCAAATATTTACCTCTATATAAATTCCAAATGGCACATTGAGAAATTCATCTGTCGACTTTCCATTGTCACCTTCCTGTCCACTAGCATCACCATATGTGCATGCAACTCCACATGACTGACATAAATGGGCCCTCTAAGACTCAACCTACTCACTCTAGACTAAAGGAGTGGCACACTGTATGAGAGTTTGAGTGAGCACATTAATGGTGCCTAGTGTGTCCACCTCAACATGTCCGTTCACAATGCAAGGAATGGAAAGATGCTCTACCTGAGGTTTCCCATGGGGTCTCCTAATTATGTTAGGGTCAACATGTGCCTCAACTCTATTGTTTGAGTACCCCCCATGTCTACCCTGAGATTCTAAATGAATAAAATAATTTGGTAACTCATTAAGGACAAACTCACAATAAAGTTTCCTCAAAAAATATAAGGGAACCTCATGATTGTTACAAGGAGGGCTATCAAAAACCATCCACCATCTATCCCAAAAAAAAAATTCATTCCTTCACGGTGGCCAGCGGGTAGGGATTCTCCTACTATTGGAATTGAGAGCATCATTTGTTCTAGGATTTGTAAAGAGGTTACAAATGCCATCTTTGTTTTTTGTTTTCTTTTTTATATCCTGGTATGATAATTTATCTGCATAGTATTGTTTTTTCTCATCTTGTTTATTTGACCATAGATTAAGTTGCCCACTAATTGAGCCTATCAGTGTCAAGACTGATTCTAATGTTTTTTCTAGTGTTTCCCTTCCAGGATTTCTATCAGTAGATTATTTCAACCTCCCAATCAAAGCTTCTAATTCATTTTTTCTACTTTCTATTTGGTTAATCAAATTATCTTTCGTTCCAAGTGGAGGTCTCTGGATTGATGGAGGTTGGGGTACATTTTCTTCATTAATTTATTCATTAACTTCTTCATGAGGAGATGGTGGAGGGTTTGGTTAAGAGGGATTATTCTTTCCTGGAAATTAAAACAAAATTTATTTTAAAACCCTAATTAAACTTTAATTTTAATAAAAGAGGCTTTGAGAACAAAATTTGATTTAAAATCCAAATTAAACTTAAATTTTAATTTAAAAAAAGAGGCATTATTGTATATTAACATACTTCTTCCACCTTTTTGACCTCCTCGACGTGGTGGAGACATTTTTTTGCAATCTAGTGCACCCACGAAGGAAAATGTGCTCCAAGAATGGCGTGTGCAGTTCTAAAACTGAAAACCCTCCCTTTTCTCATGGCTCATTGAATGAAAATTTGGGATTTTTTAAGTTTATGTTTTGTTTTTATAACTTTACCATAGGGCACACTTTGTATAGGGTGCACACCCTATGGCTTGGCATGACCGACCCTTAGTCTCGGGCACTCCAAATAGGGCGTGCACCCTATTATTTTTAGGGGACCAAAAAATAAGTGACATCTTTTTGGTCCCCCATCTTTGTGCACTTAACCACTAAAAATCCTCCTTCATAACTTCTCCGGCTCACCAGTTCCCTTCGTTGTCAGTATTGTATATCATTTTGAGAACTAGTCATAAATAAGGACTACCAACTTAATGGTACAAAAGTTTACAAAGTTCTTGACTTGACAAAATACACTAAATCATTGGCTATTGGGGAGTTAGGTGGATCCATGAACCTCCATACCATTTTAAACAATTCAGAACATTGGATAAGTCATTGACTTCCCAGATTGCACAATGGCTCCCCCTTAGACTGCGAGTCCTTGATTGTCAGTTAGTCAATGTCATTATAAAATCCTTTCTTCAGAATGCAAGTTCATGCCATGCGCTAACCTCCCTACTATGTCAATTCACACATCTTTCAAAGTACAATCTTCTCAAATCTTAGGAAAAGTACAACCCTTGAATTGAAAGTGTGACAAAGTAAATTGCTGAGGTAATAACATGATTTTAGAAATGAATTATTATTACCTACCACCAAAATTAAACTAGCTTATATATACTTATATATATATAATACGCCGAGAGTAATCCTTCTCGAGTGCGCCTATTTTTCGTGTGGATTAGGGATGATTGAAATAGGCGCCTCGAGAAGGATTACTCTCGGCGTATTATATATATATAAGTATATATAAGCTAGTAGCAGTCGCGGTGCCACATGGAAGACATTTTATGATAAATGCTTATAGTAAGAGTTAGGGTTAGGGTTAAGGTTAGGGTTAGGGTTAGGGTTAGGGTGATTTTTATGGTTGGAATATACAGTTAGGGTTAGGGTTAGAGTTAGAGTTAGGGTTAGGGTTAGGGTGATTTTTACAGTTAGGGTTAGAATTAGGGTGATTTTTATGGTTAGGGTTAGGGTTAGGGTTAGAGTTAGGATTAGGGTTAGTGTTAGGGTTAGGGTTAGGT